>JANVCC010001855.1:0-19030 GCA_025345505.1 Todiramphus chloris collaris | reverse complement strand
ACAGTGGCCCCCATTACAAATTTATTATTTTCAAATTGACCTGGGCACAAAAGTCTCTTCCTAAAAGAGGTCTACCCTCTGCTAGGACAACTGGTTTCACTGAGGCTTCTATGAGTGAACCATCAGCATCATACACTTTGAGGGTAATGAAGTCCATTGAGATTGTCGTTTGCTGTTCCCCTCCTATTCCATATATCACTGGGCCTAGTTGTCGTGGCCATTCCTTAGGCCAAATCTGTGTTGTAATTATTGTGATATCCGCTCCTGTATCTAGCAGTGCATCATAATGTATTGTCATTGTCTTACCTCCTGCCTCTCATGTTGCATACACAGTCAATAGCGGGAGCTGAAACAACGGAATGGTCAGAAGTGCACTGAGTCCTCTGTCAGGCGCAGAGCTGGATCTTGCATATCGTAATACTTGATTGCCGTCTGCTCTGCTCGCAGTCCCCCTTGCTGTTCCTGTAACATAGCTGTTGATTGCTGGACTCCCTGGGGACGTACTAATTGTGTTAATTGTGGACAGGGCACTGGATCGCGAGCTCCCTCACCCCGGTAAAAGGGAGCCTGCCAGGCATTTCCCGATGGCCTAGATGATCGGCAATCATGGGCAAAGTGGCCTGATTTACCGCAGCGCCAACACAGTTGAGGGTACGGATACATACGCTTAATGCGACCAGGTTGTCTGTATTGATGACGCTCCTGTGCGGATGCAACTTGTACCATTGGGGTTGGTGCTCCCGATGGACCTGCTTTCTCCTGCAGTGCAACTGTTCGTAGTAAATGAGGCAACGGCATCGATGTTGACAGAGTCTGCAAAATACTTTGTGCAATCGGGTTAGCATTACTACGCAAAGCCTCTAGCAATACTGCATCGTGAGTAGCTGATGGCAAATTAGAAGTAACTATCGCCCTCTGAAGCCTGTCTGCAAAATCTAAAAATGGTTCATTTAGCCTTTGTTTAATGGTCATCCACGGTTCCTTTGCACGCTCATATTGACTCACTGCAACAAATGCAGTTCTCGCAGCTTGTGTTGTTGCTTGCAGTATTCTACCACGTAAGCGTGTTTGAGCCTGCTGTGTCGCAAAGGCACCTGTGCCCATTAATTGGTCAAAAGTTACTCCGTGTAATTCATGACGACGATCTGCTTCTGCTTCTTGCAGTTTCTGTCTAATAAGTGTAGCCCAATGTTCTAAAAACAGTGTTAATATTGAGGGCGACAACACTGCCTTAGCCAAGGTCCGTACATCTTCTGGAATGACCGGTGTTGCTAATGCCATATCAATTAATAATTGGGTCTCAGGATGTGAAAGCCCGTTATTTTGAACTGATTTAAACAATGAAGTAACTACTTTGTGATCTAACGGCACCCATTCATTGTCTCCCTGTTGGTTTACTATAACTGGGAAAGCTGTGAGGGGAACCAAATGAATGCCCTCCAGTTTACACTTCTCTCCTATTAAAGACCAATCTGTTCCCGTCATCCCCTTTCTATCTTTATTGGTATTTGTGTTTTCTGTGCTTTGTTCTACAGGGAGATGTGATAATGGAAGTATCTTTTTCTGCTCTTGCACCATATCCTGTATTTGCTGAACTGCTGCTTGCATTTGCTCCATAAGGGCTGTCATGGTATCTGAATTTACCACAGATTCCTCCTGCAGCTCAACTCTCTCTCCTCCAGCTTCCTCCCTTATGTTGATTAGAGCTGTCCCTTTGCTAGTTTGATAAACTCTACCCTTGCCTTTATTTAGCAGTGTTGAATGTGTTTTTGACCTTGCTCCTCTCTGCGTGATAATGTGTCTAGGCAACCAGTCCGCGTCGGATAGTACGTCGCTGGTTGCGTCATCACGCCCGTTTGATTCTTCTTCCTGATCTGAGTTAGAGGAAGAGGAAGTTGCCGCATCTGAATAGCTCGGTGGCCGTTCTGACCGGCGCCATGTTTGGGTGTTGTCCACTGCTTCGTCTATTTTGCACAATCTGTCTCCTTGCTCCTCTCGTAATCCTACTGACCACTTTTTATGTCTTCCTTGCTCCTTTTCTGACCCTGACGGCCATTTTTTATGCTCTCCATCCCACACATCACTCTCCTCCACCCTATCCCACCCCGGCTGCTCGCGCTCTGCAACCGTAAATTTCTGTTCTAAATCAATCAACTCATGTGCTGGGTATAAGTGCTTGTGTTCCCGTTTTACGTTCTTATCTTCTACCGGATAACATTCCGCCCTTTTTTCTGGTGGTGGGCTGTCTGATAGTGGGCTAGGGGGAGGACTAGGAGGTTTAGAGCCCCCTGCTATTGAAGTGCCCACTTGCGTTTCCCGATTCATTCCCGGGAGCTGAGGACACTCCACACCAAATAGAGATGCTCTCGCCGCTGCCCATATTTGAGCCTCTTCACGTTTTTTACTCATAGCACGACATATCTTACCCCAGGTGGAACCCCACACCGTCGTGCCCAGTTTTCTCAGATTCCCAAATTTCCCTTTTAAATATTTCCCATAATTCACAAACATAATATCTCGTGGGTAAATAATCAACCCTCTCCCCTTTATCCATAGGATAATTCCCTTAATATCCTTTCGCAGGCATTTCTCCCCCGCCTCCTTTACACATTCTTTCAATATCTGTACCACTAAATCAATGTCAATGTCCTTTTCCAGCTTCATCGCCCCTCCAGAGGTTCAGCGTTGTCCAGCGCACTGCCTCCGCGGATCACGTCCCGATCACGTCCCGATCACGTCGGGGTCACCACTTGTTGTGATTAACGTGTCCTATCCTCAGTGCCGAAATGCCGGGAGACACCAAGGGTCCACTGTGAGACTCAGACTCTCATAGAGAGGAAGGCAAAATGGCGTTTTATTGAGGGCTACAGGCAATTATATATCAGTAACAGAGCCAGCCCTTCGTGGGTGGTATCCTACCTGGTTTCTACGTTTCCGTTACAGCATGTGATCTTCTGCATCGCCACATCCCTATACTACCACACACTACACTAGCAAAGAAACATCTTCCATCAAAAAAAAAGAGATACATCATTGTTAAAGCTGACTGCCTCCTGTGGCAGTCAGTGTGTTAAAAAAACACCCTCCATCTCCCAGTACTGCAGCATGAGGGCTGGATGGGGAAAAGCAGCTCAGACAGACCCACTACAATCTTCAACCCTTATTCCATACCATTTGCATCATGCTCAGGCCCCACATAATACATACTTAAACCATCTCTAAACCCAACCAATACATTATCATCAACTATTATCCTCAGTCCTTTAACAGATAGTCCCTCATTCCATGAGATTCCTTCAGTCGATGACTTGGGTCTCATCTGTCAAGGTGGATGTTCTGGACAGAAGCAGGATGTCTGAATGTAGGACACCAACACTGGCTAGATCTTGGTCCTCGCCGTACTCATCGGGTCCTTCACCAAATTCATTTTCTGTTATTCCATCTCCTTCCTACACCATCATTTCCTGCAACATACAACTCACATTCCAGATTATCTTTCTGACAAGGTCAAATCTCCTTGAGGTACACTCTGGGTCTCACCATCCTCCCGTGTTACCCACCAGGTATATCCAGGTCCTTGAGCAAAGACAATCCCACGAATGGGTTTGCCTTTTCCCAAGGGTGGAGCTGTCCACACTGATTTCCCCAACCACCTCCCAGTGTGCACTACAGGGACCTTATCTCCTCCCACAACAGGCAGGGGTTTTGTTTGGGCAGGGCCAGGACGGCTAACTAACTGGTGTTAACTAACCAGGTGGCCTTTACTAGATATTTGTCCCATTGTTTAAAGGTCCCACCCCCTAATGCTTTTAATGTGGTTTTTAACAGCCCATTGTACCTTTCAATCTTCCCAGAGGCTTGTGCATGATAAGGGATGTGATACACCCACTTGATGCCATGCTCCTTGGCCCAGGCATCCACGAGGCTATTTCGGAAATGAGTTCCATTGTCTGATTCAATTCTTTCTGGAGTACCATGCCGCCACAAAATATGCTTTTCAAGGACCAGGATGGTGTTCCGGGCAGTGGCATGGGGCACTGGGTATGTTTCCAGCCACCCAGTGGTTGCTTCCACCATTGTAAGTACGTGGCGCTTACCTTGGCGGGTTTGTGGGAGAGTGATGTAGTCAACCTGCCAGGCCTCTCCATATTTATATTTTAGCCAATGTCCTCCATACCACTGGGGCTTTAACCTCTTGGCTTGTTAGATTGCAGCACATGTTTCACATTTGTGGATGACCTCTGTGATAGCCTCCATGGTCAGATCCACCCCTCGATCTCGAGCCCATCTATAGGTTGCATCTCTTCCTTGATGACCCGAGGTGTCATGGGCCCATCGCACTATAAATAATTCACCCTTCCACTGCCAATCCAGATCCACCTCAGCCACTGCCACCTTGGAAGCCTGGTCTGCCCATGGTTTGTTGTGATGTTCTTCAGTGGCCTGGTTTCTGGCCACATGGGCATCCACGTTGCACACCTTCACCACCAGGTTCTCTACCTGAGCAGCAATGTCTTGCCACAGCCCAGCGGCCCAGATGGGTTTGCCTTTGAGCTGCCAGTTGCTCCGTTTCCACTGCTGCAACCACCCCACAGGGCGTTTGCCACCATCCAGGAGTCAGTGTAGAGATAGAGCACTGGTCACTTTTCTCGTTCGGCAATATCTAGGGCTAGTTGGATGGCTTTCACTTCTGCAAACTGACTGGATTCACCGTGTCCTTCAGCAACTCCAATGACTTGTCGTAGGGGACTCCACACAGCAGCCTTCCACCGCCAATGTTTTCCCACAATGCAAGACCCATCAGTGAACAGGGCCTACTGCTTTTCATCATCTGATAATGTGTTGTATTGTGGGGTCTCCTCAGCACGTTTCACCTCTACCTCTGGCGACATCCCAAAATCTTTGCCTTCTGACCAGTTCGTGATCACTTCCAGGATCCCTGGGCGACTGGGGTTCCCTATTCGAGCCCGTTGTGTTATCAATGCAATCCACTTGCTCCATGTGGCATCAGTTGCATGGTGTGTAGATGAGACTCTCCCTTTGAAAATCCATCCCAGCACTGGCAGTTGGGGTGCCAGGAGGTGCTGTGCTTTGCTCCAAACAAATGCTTCTATACAATACTCTCAAACAGTACAGGGTAACCTACGCACCTCCGATCTATAAACAGATAAGCAAAGTAACATCCAGCCACATACACATAGAACAGTCCAGCAACAACCACCATCCACACAAATATCCACACAGACATCTGAGCAATGCAACAACAAACAGCTACTAGCAGCCACAACATTCAACTTCAGGCTCCCGCTTACTTATTTTTTTTAACAAGGTCTGGTGGAAACCCCCCTCGGAGTCACCCGACCCACCCTAGGGTCGCTCGCACCCGCCCTATCGGAAGGCGACTTCACCTTCCCGGTTTCCTTGAAGCACTACCTTTCCTACACAGGGACTACGCTGTGTGCCAGACGTATCTGTGCAACTTATCAGCAGCCCTGGCCCCGCGTACGACTTACAGGCACCCTAGATCCAAAACATACCGTTTATCCGTAGTCCCAGCAGGTTTCTGTCTGTCCCTGCAGTGAGCGAGCAGAGAGGCGGAGGTCCTCCGGGAAATCCCCGGGGCGCGCCTGGGATGTCCGCTCCTCAGCCGATCCTGCAGCCGGACAGAGTTCCTCCTGCCTGGCTCGACAAAATGATACACGGAAAAACTCCACTACTGGAATAATAATACTGAATAAGTAGTAAAGTAGGTATGTTTATTCCAGCAGTGGGACGCATGGGGGATAATTCCTCCAAAGTCACATGTGCCCCCAGCTGCTTTCAGCTTAGTATATATTGGGTTACATGTTCCATATTCATTAAGTTTCACAATAGGCCTATACATATGCATTACCTAGCCCCGCCCAGCCTCGCTTCATATTTCAACGAACCCAAAAGTCATTTGCACCTGCATTGCGCTTGCGCAGTGTCGTCTGGTGGTCGTGGGTAGGGGTCCCCAGGATGAAGTAAGAGTCTTCCTCAGATGGAGTAAAGAGTCTTCCTTGTCGTAAACTTTTCACCTCAATTTTCGGCACATGCTCCTTATGTCCGTGGCTCGAGCTCAAAACTCAAGGCTGTTTTAGACTGGTTTATGTTGTTTTCAGGTTCAAGAACAAGGACTCGGTTCAAGGCTCTCCCCATTATCAGTCACTCCTTAGTCTCCCATCCTGCTTTGGTAGACATAACAGATGTTGAGCTAGCTGTGCATTGCTGTTGGAACATATCTTCCCAGTAAGTCATTTAGTCTCTGTCTCCCCCTGATTCACATGTCTCTGCTCCTGGCATAAACAGCGACATTTGGTGACCCCGACGTGTACTACGCACAACGGACCAAGCCGAGCAGCTCTTGGGAGGTATGCAAACGCCACCCCCCCTTCCCTCCCCAGCCCCAAGGTTCACGGCCGGGACCAGTCCAGGCGCCGGGGTATTAGAAAAACCCTGCCAAGACTGGGAATTGTGACTCGAAAGAAGGCATGGTGCTGTTGGCCTGGAAGAATTTCTTGGCTATCACAGAGTGCTGTTTCGGAGGATGCCCTCCGCGCTCTTTTGCAATGGGCAGCTGACCACCAGTTTCTCGCAGACTCTGACACCGCCTTCGATTTAGAGCTGTGGCAGCTGCTAGGGTCCAGGCTCTGTCGTAAGCTCCCCCACAGGGATGACACACTGCTAGACTTGGTTGGCACTTGCAAAGATATATTTGCTACGCTACTAAAGTCTAAAAATGGCGACGGGGGAGGGGTGTCAGCTTCAGAGGAGGACGCCGCTAAGGGGGACACTGCTGAGGGGGACACTGCTGAACTAAGTGTAGCAGCTGGTGGCAGGCACACCGAGGAGCCATCTCTGGCCCCACAGGATCTGGTGCCAGTCCTACGGCCTGTTCAGCAGCAATGCGCCTTGCCCCATGATTATGTTCCACCTAAATACCCTACGCCTGCGGAGCAGCTTGCAGAAATGTTTAAACAGTGAGATGGCTTGGAGCGCCCCTCGCTCCTTAGCCCAGCGGCTCTGGTCTCCTCGGTGCCACTACCTTTG
The DNA here is from genome assembly GCA_025345505.1 of Todiramphus chloris collaris. Classification (NCBI taxonomy): domain Eukaryota; kingdom Metazoa; phylum Chordata; class Aves; order Coraciiformes; family Alcedinidae; genus Todiramphus; species Todiramphus chloris. Next base: position 11,959 of record JANVCC010001855.1, on the reverse strand, counting down.
GCAAATATAACAGTGGCAGTCGTTCCCATGGCCCCTCAGGTTGTCTGATCTAGTTTTACAGTGACCTGGAGCTCCATGGCAGCACCCAGCTTTTCTGCGCGTGCGCCCGCAGCACTCGCGGCACCCTCGACTTTATCACAAGCGCCCGCAGCGCCTGGCAGTTCCGCGCATGCGCCCCTCTCTGGATGTTTTAATGCGCAGGAGCAGACACCCATGATGGACCTGTTAACGCAACAGCTGGCAGTGTTGGAAGAATATTTGCCAAAGATATCTCAGCAGCTAGCGGAATTGCAGGAGGCATTCCTGCAGGCGGCCACTGAGAGAGCCGTGCCGGACCAACCCGGGCCAGAAGTGCTGTCTCCGGTAATTCCTAATGCGGAAGTGGAGATGGCTCCTGCGGCGGAAACGGCAGCAGCGGAAAAAATGGCGGCCCCGGTAGAGGCAGAGGCGGCGGTTCTGGCGCCGCCAGCCGAGCTGACAAAAACGACTCCAGCGGCAGAGGCGCCTCCGTCACAAGATATGCCAGCACCGACGGCAGCGCCACAAACTGCGCCGCCACAGCCGGCTGCCTTGCTACCCCCTGTGCAACTGATTGCAGCCTCCACTGCCCTACCGCCATCTAGCCCGGCACTCGTACCCTGCCCGCCTCCATCATTCGTGCTGGGGTGCTCGGGGAAACCCCTGTCTGATGATTCAAGCAGTGATACAGAGGGCACACTTGCATCAGGGTGGAAGGCTATGGCAACCTGGCAGTTGAAGAAGCGGTTGCTGCAGAGCCATCTTGGACACTCCCAGACTGTACTGTAACTGCCTGTCCAAGAAACATCAGGCGTTTCTGGGAGTCAGTTAAATTGCGGGCTCCTGAGGTGGGCAACTGGGATCTAGTGCACAAAGTTGGAATGCCAGACAGAACAGGGGAATTTATGCGGGATCAGGAGATGGCTATAACGCCGCAAGAGGGTGTGCCACTACCTCAAGGCAATAGTAACACCACGCAAGGGGATGTCCAAGCCTATCCTGTGTTTAAGGCTGTCTCTAATACAGGTCAACATGATAAACATGATGTTATTGCTAACAAGATTTACAATCTAAATTGGCACAGTATGGGCTTGGTTCTCCTGAACTCATGCAACTTCTTAGAGTGCTGAATACTGATCTGCTTGCTCCATTTGATATTAAGCGCGTTTCTCAAATCATACTTCAACCTGTACAATTTGCAGTTTTTGAGACTACCTGGAGAAAGATGTCTGAGAAGGTTGCACTACAGAATAAGCAGTTGCCTTCCACTGACATTAGACATGAAGTTGGAGTAGATGCCCTTATAGGACTCGATAACTACGCTAATCCTGATTTCCAGGCCACCTGGCCCCCTCAAATCCTAGAGCAAGATCAAAAATCGGCATGGGTGCTCTATTGAAGACCATGGAAATGGCTACTCCTCAAACACGGTATATGAAAATACGCCAGGGTCAGACAGAGCCATTTTTACTCTTCGTAGAAAAGGTTGCTTCTGCCCTTGAGAAGCAGGTGGAAGATGACTCATTAAGGCAAATGATGTGCATACAATTAGCAAGAGACAATGCCAACGAGGAGTTTAGAAAAATCATAGATGCTCTACCAGGGGAGCCTACACTCAAAGACATGGTTGAAGCCTGTGCTAAGGTGGGGTCTGGAAACCATAAAAGGTCTGCTTTGGCTGTGTATCTGCTGTCTGTTCACACATGTTCTGATCATGAACCGAAGCAGTCCAAATCCGGGAGCAAATGGAAAAGGGCTAAACCGAGGCAAAAGGAAAACGCAGAGACCCCCCAGTGCAAGAGGTGTGGTAGGCCAGGTCATTGTACAGAATATTGTATGCCGATGGTCGGCCTTTGCCGGGAAACTCACGCCGGGGTGCAAAAAGGGGGAATTGCTCTCCGATGCAGGTTTTCCCCCAGGGAATGGCACAGACACAGGCCTACCCAGCCACCTTAGAGACAGCAGCCCAGGATCAGCTGGGGACGACGTCTACACCACAACAAAAGTCGTCCTAGAATCTAGTCGTATTTATAAGTTCCCTTTGGATGAATATGGACCCTTAGGTCAGGGACGACAATAGCAGCAATGGATCTACGGGACTTCGTCAGATCTTCTGGGCTGCAGACATCACTAGCCAAAGGCCACAGATGACATGTACCCTAGTCCTGCCAAATGCTCATCCGCCCCAGACTCAGCTTCAAAGTTTGATCAATACAGGTGCTGATGTAATGATTATCTCCTTCTCTGCGTGGTCTCCTTCATGGCCTTTAGTCCGCGTGGGATCGTCCATCGCAGGGTTAGGAGGAACCACACAGAGCTATTTAAACGAATGACCTGTAATGGTAAAAGACCCAGAAGGACACATAGCTACAATTCGGCCTTATGTTACTAGCTCTCCAATCAACCTCTGGGGGCGGGACGTGCTGGCAGCCTGGGGGGACGAATTGGGACAAATTTTTGATAGGGGTCACTGTGCATAAGGGCGCACAGTTTCCTACGCTGCCTTTGCGGTGGCTAACTAACAGACCAATCTGGGAATCACAGTGCCCCCTACCAAATATGAAATTAGTCTCTCTTCATCAACTGGTTCAGGAACAGTTAAAACAGGGACACATTGAGCCCTCTATTAGTCCCTGGAACACTCCTGTTTTTGTAATTAAGAAGAAATCAGGGAAATGGAGACTCTTGCAGGATCTCCAAAAAGTTAACACAGTGATGGAAGGTATGGGGGCATTGCAGCCTGGTATGCCCTCACCCACCATGATTCCAAACGGGTGGGACATCCTGATCATTGATCTGAAGGACTGCTTTTTCAGAATTCCTTTGCATCCTAATGACAGACCAAAATTTGCCTTTCCTGTGCCTGCAGTTAACAATGCTGAACCTGCGAAGAGATATCAATGGAAGGTTCTACCTCAGGGCATGAAGAACAGCCCGACTATCTGCTAATGGTATGTCGCTCAAGCTTTGTCTGGAGTCCGTGAGCAGTTTCCTGAAGCATACTGCTACCATTACGTGGATGATATCCTGGTTGCAGCATCCACCCAGGACCAGCTGCTGAGGATACAGCCTCGGCTGCTCGATGCTCTGCATTCCTACGGGTTGCAAGTGGCTCTGGAGAAAGTTCAACAACATCCTCCTTGGAAAGATTTAGGAGTCAAAATTTTGGACCAAACTATACAACACCAAGAGGTGCAATTCTCAGATTCTATGTAAACATTGAATGATGCTCAGAAATTGCTTGGTATCATCAATTAGGTACGTCCTTATCTAGGGCTAACCACGATGCAACTTTCCCCCCTTTTTAATATTTTAAAGGGGGACCCTGATTTGAATTCACCTCGGAAATTGACTCCGGAAGCGCAACGAGCACTGCGGGAGGTGCAACAGGCTGTTTCTGCTCGTCAGGTTTATCGCGTGGATCCCTCCATTGATATCACTGTTTTCATTACTGTTCCAGACCTCCATCCCACAGGTATCATTGGCCAGTGGAACACACAATGTCCTGACCCTTTGCATGTCCTAGAATGGGTCTTTCTGCCTCATCAGCCGAAAAAGACAGCACCCATGTTGTTTGAATTGATCGCTTCTCTGATAATCAAATGCCGCCAACGGTGTTTGCAATTAATGGCAGCGGATCCTGCAACAATTGTTCTTCCAGCACAGCAGGAACACTTTGAGTGGAGCCTTGCCAACAGCGCTCCTTTGCAAAGTGCGCTGCAAAACTTTTCAGGGCAGATTTCTTACCACCTGCCCAGCCATAAATTCCTGCAGCTGGCAAAATCGACCAGCTTCACCTTGTTGCAAAAAAACAGTTGGGTTCCAGTGAAAGGACCTGCTGTCTTCACGGATGGTTCTGGAAAAACAGGGAAAGCCATTGTTACCTGGAGGGAGGGATCTGAGTGGCAGGTGCTGGAAGGCCAGGAGTCATGCTCTGCCCAGCTGGTTGAATTGAGGGCTGTTGCCATGGCTTTTCAGCAGTTCTCTCAGGTGCCTTTGAATTTGGTTACTTGTAGGGATTGATAAGAGGTAGGACAGAAATAGTTATTTGCTAGAAGTAGTTACTCTAAGGCCTGCGAGGCCGAAAAACAGCCAACACTGCCCTGACCTTGAGGAGATAAGACCAAGGATGAGAAAAGCAGTAGCACCTGGCAAAACAGGAGGATAATAGGAGAAAAACAGGCTGCTGAAGGAAGAAACCCAAGAGAATCACCAGCCACTTAAAAGTGTTTGAAGTGTGCGTGGACAGACACTGGGTTTGAGTGTGGGGCCAATGAGAAGTGACCTGGGTGCGTGAGCAGTATTGTCTCGTGTATAAATATAGCATGTTGTACTGAATAAAGCGACTTCTGATTACAACCATATTGGCTGTGCTGTCGGAGTCCGTCCCTGCACGCTACAGTTACTGATTCTCCTTACGAAGCAGATAAAACCCAACGCTTGGATTGTTCACTTCTAAATGAGGTGAAAAATGCGGTGCAGTTGTCACTATTGCAAACTTTGTGGTGTGCAATTCAAGCTCGAGCGCATCCATACTACGTTCTGAACATTCTAAGCCACACTATTTTGCCAGGTTTTATAACAGAAGGCAATGCCAGGGCTGACATGCTGGCCAACCCTGCATGGGTAGCGCCTCAGACTGACAAAATTGCACAAGCTCGCAAGCTCACAGACGCGCTTCACATTTGCCACCAGGGGTAAACCCCAGAGGCCTAAAAGCCTTGCAGCTTTGGCAAACGGATGTAACGCACATCCCTGAATTTGGCCAGTTTAAATATGTGCACGTGTCCATTGACACTTTCTCCTCGGCTATGTGGTCTTCTGCTCACACTGGAGAGAAAGGCCGTGATGCCATTGCCCATTGGAAATTGGCTTTCTCGGTCCTGGGTGTGCCGTCTGCTGTGAAAAAAAAAATAATGGTCCTGCCTACGCCTCGCAGAAGACGCGGCAGTTCTTGCACCTATGGGGTGCAGACCACAATTTTGGCATTCTGTCGGAGACGGTAGGAGAATTACGGCACTCAATGTGAGCAATCAGTCAAATCTCATTTCTTGTTAAGACCAACGCTCTTTTATACAGTTATTAATGAGGCTCATACATAGTGCAAAAGCAAGCTCATTATTCGTTAGACTATAAAAAGTTAGACCTGCCCATTTGCTTATCTCTGTGGTCGTGCAGCTCCTCATATCTTAGGCCCCAGGCATCTTGTTGTTGTAGAACTCCCATTCTCAAGGAACAATCTGACCTTGCTATTCTGTTACACTATCTGTGTCCTGTGCCTGTACAGCTCCTCGTCAGCAAGTGTCTGCATGGGAATGTGACCCTTACCCTGTGGCCACTCTCCCACAGAATTCCACATTCTCCTACCGGCCAAGCTATTGTCAAATGCACTCATGGCACTTTGAAGTGAGTTTCGGAAAAACAAAAAGGGGAAATGCATGGAGAAACCCCACACAGACGGATAGAAAAAGCTTTGTATGCAATTAATCATCTCACAGTGACACCAAATTCAAATAATCCTGTTATTCTGAATCATTTTCTCTCATTGCAGTCTTCAGGCGAGACGCACCTGCCCCGGGCGAAAGTCTGGGTACGGGATCTACTTACCAACAATTGGGAAGGCCCGCATGAGATTATTGCTTGGGGTCATGGGGATGCTTCAGTTTCCACAGATACTGGGGTATGGTGGCTACCTGCAAGATGCGTTTGCCCTGACCTATGGCAACAGAGGCAGAACAGGCAACTTCCTAATGCTGACCTAAATGCAGATCATCAACCGAATGATCCTTCTGATGATGACCAGGATACCGACCATAAGTCAGATGGTCCTTCCACAAGCAGAGACAGAGTCAGAAAGTTAAATCCCTTAAGGCTATGTTAGAATTAATAACTGATGTAAATTTCTATTTAAGATTAATACCTGATAGAACTGTGACGTAGAATTTTGTTTGCTAGATGTATCTCCCATGGCATCGCTGGACACTCTCTGTGCCCACTTTAAAGCAGCATCTGATTTGGGCTCTGTTCGGTAACTGGCCATTACCAAGCAGATCCCTTATGCTGCATTTGTTCTCCCTTCTGCAAGGCTACCCGCAGAGGATTACAAACGATACCTTTTTGGTCTTTAAACAAAAAGGGGGAATTGCAGATGCTGAAAAGCTGCTAGCAGAGGGATTTTCTCAGGTTCTCACAATATTCGGTGAGAATCCTGCCTTTCTCACGCACTTTATGAAAAACAGTAGGATGGTTTTTGTAACCTAGACTATCACCTGGTGTTTTGCTAAGTTCTGTTTATGGTACATTGGAAAAATATTTTGAAATGGGTGTCGTAGGACCTTCCAGCTGTTGGGTATCAGCCCCAGTATCCCAGCATCGAAGCAGACAGATAGCAATCTGTTCCCCTATCTGGCAGCTGTAATCCTTCCTCAGGTCCCTAAGTTCTGATGAAGTCAGGGACCGGGTGGTTTCTGCCTCCTGCTTCAGTTCCCTTACTCCCTCCTCCAGTCTTCCTGTTGAGGGTCCAGCTTGTTGGTCATGCTCTTCCTTCTCTTCCACATCCCTCACTAACCAAGGGTAGGGGCCTGTTCTTCTCCTTTTCCACTGCTTCTTTTTCACTACTGGGGCAACTTTGGCAGTTGTGGTTGCCATCCCTATCTCAGCTCGGGTGTCTTCAGATGCAGTTTGGGTCCCTGCCTCAACCACAGTCCTCTGAGAGTACTCAACTGTGGCTCGATATGCACAGGCCAGGCCCCAGTACAGCGCTAAGTGCTGCTGGCTTTCATCAAGGTAGACAAGGCACCCTTCTATTAGATGTTGTGTCAGCTTGCCAGGGTTGCTTGCCTGTTCGGGGGTAAAGTCCCAGGCTACAGGAGGTGACAACCATCCTAGGAACCTGCCCAAATCCTGCCAGACCCCTTGCCACCCAGGGATAGGCCATCTCAGGGCACATTTATTTGTCACCCCACCTAAAACTTGTCTCCTCTCAGGCCAAACTGGGACCAGACTACACACAACCCGGATTAGGCCAACAATATTGATTAGTAGTATCAAGAAGCTCACGTAAGGGTGGACGAGGACCTTGAGAGCATGCACGAATAAATAATCTACATCAATTTCCGGTAGAAAGAGAGAGATCTATTCAATCATTTTCTCCTCAGGGTAGCCCACCCAACACAGCAAAACCACCGATGCCAGTGTGAAACACACCATTACTGTTTGTGCCAGAGTGCTCCCGAGTCCCTTCATCCTCCCTAGACAGAAGCTTCCCCAGCACATTGAAGCTATGTATGCAAATGCAAAGCAAAGAGAGATTGTTTCGTAAACATATTAGCAAAATACCAGATAAGTAGCGCAAGCAAACTCCGTGGTCTGCACAGCATTTTGCTACTAATATCTAAAGCAAGCAAGCAGGCAAGCAAGCAAGCAAGCAGCTGCTCGTGCCCCACGTTGGGCACCAAAAAGGAACTGTGGTGGGATGACTCTGGTACAGCACCAGGTGCCCACCAAGCCCTTCTATGACTCCCCCTGACCCCCGTCAGCATGGCATGCAGGGAGAGAATAAGACGCAAAGAGCCGTAGGTTATGATAAATAAGATGTTATTCTCTACTTCCCATCCACAGGCGATGTCAGGCTGAGTCCAGGAAGCAGGGCTCCAGGAACATGTAGCAGCCACTTGGAGGACAAAGCAGAATGCCCCCCCATCCTCCTCCTGCCCTCTCCCTTTATAGTTGAGATGATGTCATATGGTATAGAATATCCATATCACTTTCTGAATAAATCTTTTCCTTTTCTCCCTTTCTCCCTTTCTCTCTTTCTCCCTTTCTCCTGCCTTCTTGACTTTCTTAATAAATCTTTACCCATTCTCCCTTTCTCCCTTTCTCCCATACTCCCTTTCTCAAGCCTTCTTGACTTTCTGAATAAAACTTTTCCCTTTCTCCCTTTCTCGCTTTCTCCCACCTTATTGACTTTTTGAATATATCTTTTCCCGTTCTCCATTTTTGCCTTTCTCTGTTTCTTACTTTCTCACTTTCTCCCATTCTCCCTTTCTCAAGCCTTCTTGACTTTCTGAATAAATCTTTTCCCTTCTTCCCTTTCTCCAGTTCTCCCTTTCTCCCTTTTCCCTTTCTCACTTTCTACCTTTCTCGACACTTCTTGGCTTTCTGAATAAATCTTTTCCCTTTTTCCCTTTTTACCTTTCTCCCTTGATCCCTTTATCCAGCTTTCTTGACTTTATGAATAAATCTTTTCCTTTTCTCCCTTTCTCCCTTTTTGGAGCCTTCTTGACTTTCTGAATAAATATTTTCCCTTTATCCATTACTCCATTTCTCCCTTTCTCACTTTCTGGAGACTTCTTGTCTTTCTGAATAAATCATTTCCCTTTCTCCCTTCCTCCCTTTCTCGAGCCTTCTTGCCTGTTTGAATAAATCTTTTCCCTTTCTCACTTTATCCCTTTCTCCCTTGATCGAGATTTATTTACTTTCTTAATGAATCTTATCCCTTCCTCCCTTTCTCCCTTTCTCCCGCCTTCTTGACTTTCTGAATAAATCTTTTCCCTGTCTCCCTTTCTCGGGCCTTCTTGAATTTCTGAATAAATCTCTTCCCTTTATCCCTTTCTCCCTTTTTTGAGCCTTCTTGACTTTCTGAGTAAATCTTTTCCCTTTCTCCCTTTCTCCCTTTACCCCTTTGTCAAGGTTTAGGGTCAGGGCAGACCCTTAGACCTATAACAGACATTCTCTGTTAACCCCCCTCCCTCCCCAAAGGGGAAAGAGAAAGGGAATAAGGGAGAAAAACTTAGTGATTAGAAAAGGAAATGAGAACACCTTTAAGGAAAATGAAGTTAATAATTATAAAAATGGAATATATACAAATATATACAAAACCAGTATCGAATCCAACCCCCATGATGGTAATTACATCACCATCACCACTAATGCTGTGCAGGCACCGGTGCAGTCCCAGACTGGGCCCTGCAGCAGACGGGAGCTGTGGTCAGGAGCTGGATTCAGGTACTGGGTTCAGGAACACGAAGACCGGATCGAAGGCAGAAGGGACAGAGTCCTCCTTGGATGCTCCGAGGAAGGAACCGACAGAGGACCCAAGTGAAGCCAAGCAAAAGCTGGCAAGGCAGTCCAAGAGGGGAGAAGAAGAGCCCAGAGACCCTTCGGATCCCACGGCTCTAAACCAAATATGGCGTATATGGGATGGAATACCTCATTGGTCAGTTTAGAGTTATCCATCCTGTCCGCTCCTCCCTGAAGGTGCAGCCTTTCCCTTTCTGCACCCCCCAATGTGGTACACAAGACCCAGCAGTGGCCTTGGTCTGCACACCAATCCTTGGTAGTAACTCTAAACATGAGGTGTTATCACTGCTAGAAGCAGACACTGTCTGTGAAAACAGGCTGCTAACTTCAGAAAGTGCAGTTAATTAGAAGAACCGAGTTGAAAGTAAAATTGCTGAACAGAATTAGTTCTGTTTTTGCTCAAACCAGGACATTCCACCCCTTATTCCATAGCATTTACGTCATACCCATCACTAGGTTATCATTTCTTTATATAGAAAAGTTCATTGAGTTCATGACTGTAGATTTCCATTCACTGTAACCGTCTCTCAGTGTAAAAGATGGATTCATCACAGTTCGTATCCACAGGTTGCAGATTCATCTCAAGAGGTTACTGGACACCACTTAATGACGCTAGTTCCTGTCATCACCATGATGTTATCCTTAAAGACACTTATTGAATACTGTTATTATTATGCAGTTAATATACAGCTTTGAATCGAGTATTCTCACCCAGGGTTAAATTTCCTTGAGGTACACACTGTACTTCGCCATCTTCCACCATCACCCACCAAGTACTTCCAGGTCCTTGAGCGAAAGCAGTCCCACGAATGGGTTTGCCTTTGCCCGAAGCAGGAAATACCCACACAGTTTTCCCCAGCGGATTCCTTTCATACACCACAGGGACTTTATCCCCTTCTACTGCATGTAATGGATGTGACTGAGCAGGACCAGCTCAATTGATGGATCCTCTGGTGTTGACTAACAAGGTGGCTTGGGCTAAATGCTTGTCCCAGTTTTTAAAGCTTCCATCCCCCATTGCTTTTGAAGTAGTTTTTAGCAATCCATTGTACCATTCAATTTTCCCAGAGGCTGGTGCATGATAGGGGATGTGATAGACCCACTCGATACCATGCTCTTTGGCCCAATTGTCTATGAGGTTGTTTTTGAAATGAGTCCCATTGTCAGACTCAATTCTTTCCGGAGTACTATGTCACCACAGAATCTGTTTTTCCAGGCCCAGGATGGTGTTCTAGGCAATGATGTGAGGTACAGGATGGGTTTCCAGCCAGCCAGTGGTTGCTTCCACCACTGTAAGCACATAGTGCTTAACCTGGTGGGTTTGAGGCAGTGAGATGTAATCAATCTGCCAGGCCTGCCCATACTTATACTTGGACCATCGTCCCCCATACCACAAAGGTTTTAACTGTTTTGCATGTTTGATTGCAGCACATGTTTCACAATCATGGATAACCTGTGCAATAGCGGCCATGGTTAAATCCACCCCTCGGTCACGTGCCCATCTGAATGTTGCATCTCTTCCCTGATGTCCTGAAGTATCATGAGCCCACCGAGCTTAAAAACAGTTCACCTTTATGTTCCCAGTCTAAGTCTCTCCGGAACACTTTAGCAGCCTGATCAACTTGCTGGTTGTTTTGATGATCCTCAGTGGCTCTATGTTTAGGTCCGTGGGCATCCACGTGACGGACTTTTACAACTAATTTCTCTACCCGAGCAGCAATGCCTCGCCACATTGTGGCAGCCCAAATGGGTTTACCACTGCGCTGCCAGTTATTCTGCTTCCACTGTTTTAACCATCCCCACAAGGCATTTGCTGCCATCCATGAGTCAGTGTAGTGTAGAGATAGAGAACTGGCCACTTTTCTCGCTCAGCAATATCTAAGGCCGGTTGGATGGCTTTTACCGCTGCAAACTGACTTGATTCACCTTCTCCCTCAGCTGCTTCTGCTACTCGTTGTGTGGGACTCCAAACAGCAGCTTTCCACTTCCGATGGTTTCCTACAAGATGGCAAGATCCATCAGTAAACAGAGCATATTGCTTATCATTATCTTATAACTGATTCTATGGTGGGGCTTCTTCAGCACGTGTCACCACCTGTTCTGGTGGAATTCCAAAGTCTTTACCTTCTGGACAGTCCATGATCACCTCTAAGATTCCTGGACGACTGAGCTTCCCTATTCAAGCTCTCTGTGTGATTAATGCAGCCCACTTACTCCTTGTGCCATCTGTGGCATGATGAGAGGAAGGGAATTTACCCTTGAACATCCCGTTGAGGACTGGTAACCATGGTGCCAGGAGGAGCTGTGCTTCAGTACCGATCACTTCTGAAGCAGCTCAAACTCCTTCATATGCTGCCAATATTTCTTTTTCAGTTGGAGTATAGTTGGCCTCGGAGCCTTTGTATCCTCGATTCCTAGGGGTCGACCTCGAGTTTCCCCTGGTGCTTTCTGCCAGAGGCTCCAGGTGGGACCATTATTCCCAGCTGCAGTATAGAGCACATTTTTAATGTCCTGTCCAGTTCAGACTGGCCCGAGGGCTACTGAATGCAGAATCTCTCGTTTGATCTGTTCAAAGTCATGTTTTTTTTCAGGACCCCAATTACAATTGTTTTTCTTTCAAGTCACTTCATAGAGAGTTTTTACAATCTGACTGTAACCAGGAATGTGCATTCTCCAGAAACCCACAGCACCTAAGAAGGTTTGTGTTTCCTTTTTGTTAGTTGGTGGGGACATTGCTGTTATTCTGTTAACCACATCCATCGGGATCTGGCGACACCCATCTTGCCATTTGATTCCCAAAAACTGGATCTCTCGTGCAGGTCCCTTGACCTTGCTTCTTTTTATGGCAAAACCAGCATCT
>JANVCC010001843.1:0-12217 GCA_025345505.1 Todiramphus chloris collaris | reverse complement strand
CATCCTGTCTCCTGTTTATCTCAGGATGCCCCAGGATAACAATGGTTGCTCAACTTGCTTTATTACCTTTCAAGCAGAATACTGTCCCCCTCACTTCAGAGGGTCCAGCTTGTTGGTCATGTGTTTCCTCCTCTTCCTCATCCCTCACTAATCGAGGGTAGGGGCCTATTGTTCTCCATGTCCACTGCTTCTTTTTCAGTACTGGGGCAATTTTGGCGGTTGTAATTCTTTCAGTCCCTATCTCAACCTTGCTGTCTTCAGATGTAGATTGGGCCCCTGCCTCAACCACAGTCTTCTGAGAGTGCTGAACGGTGTCTCGATAGGTACAGGACAGGCCCCAGTACAGTGCTAAGAGCTGCTGGTTTTCATCGGGGTAGACAAGGCACCCTTCTATTAGATGTTGCGTCAATTTGGCAGGGTTGCTTGCCTGTTCGGGGGTAAAGTCCCAGGCTACAGGAGGTGATGACCGTCCTAGGAATCTGCCCAAATCCTGCCAGACCCGTTCCCATACAGGGACAGGCCGCCTCAGGGCACATTTCGGTGTCACCCTGTTGCTGTTTATACCGGGACCGGAGAGATGCAGCAACATATAAATTCAGCAAGAGCAGGGAAAAGAAGCAACTTTATTAATTTATAACCCCATTTTATATACCCTAGCCCCATAGGGCGATTGGTCAGTTGCGGGAGACCATAATGGACAGTCACACACAGACCAATGTGATCAAGTGAATGCCGTTTATTATAGGTTACATAGTTGCTTATATATCTCACTATTCCTAACATGCACTACTAACCTCTACATGATTGGTCACTTCGTAAAAAGCTATGCACTCTTAATTATACATGATTAGTGACTTCTGGCTGTCAATGCGGCAGGCACACAGCAGTCTTTTCCCTTATCTTCCTTCTTGGATTCAGGGAGTTGTTCTTCTCTTAGCTATCTTTCTCTCTCGCAGCTGTGGCCAACCTTGAGGCCTCATTCTTGCAATAAATTCTGTTAGCTTATGAAGGCTGGATTGCTCACATGTCCGTTGCTAGAGAAAAACTTCTCTACAAATCCCCCGTTTTTCTTGTGAGCAATCCAGACAGACAAGACAGCCTTATGTATCATTCGCAAAATACACTGCAAAGCACACACCAAAACAGCTATAAGCAAAATCACACAAATTATAGCAATAAGCCCTTGCTTGATTAAAATAGACAGCCATCCCCCAATGCCCCACCGTCGAAGCCATTCATCCAAGCCATCTACAGCTCTCAATTTTTTAACCCCTTCCTTCAACAGCTGAATGCTCCTGTGGATAGATTCAGAATGATCAGAGAGATTCATACAACACATCCCTTCAAAATCCTTGCAACCATGGCCTTGAGCCAATAACAAAAAATCATTAGCTGCTCTATTCTGCACAGTAGCATAGCAAACACTGTCCACATCTGTTAACAACCCATCAAGGGCAATGGAGGTAGCATTCGTTTGCTTGCTAAGCCAACACCCTAATCTGTTTAACTGACTTAAAGCTCTTGCAGATGCTACTCCTGGTGCTAAAAATGATCCAGCAATAATTTCACTTGGTCCCCAAAAGTTTACATTATCCTTGCAATCTGGAGTAAAAGCATGCGTCATACGCTTCGAGCGCGAACGCGATGTCTTCTTGTTATGAATCATAGTGCTGTTAGGGGTAAGCAACATTAATCTGCCTAATGTACACGGGCCACCATTCATCCTGGAAGGAATTCCTGCCCATGCCCTATCTCCACAGATGAAAAATACACCATCTAGTAACTGGAGAGGTACATGAGTAGCTCTAGATTGATTGTGTGCGGTGTGATTACACCATGTCGTGGCGTTATGATAAGCTGCAAGAGTAGCGTTAACATTTTGCCCTATTCTAGTAGTATCATAGGTATAATTGAAATATATACATGCATCCATCTTTACTGATCTGCTGGGACCTTGGACTTGCTCAGAGTGTATGAGAAAATTTGAGCAAGCTGCATGAGAAAATCTGAGGGAGTTTATGCAGGGACGCCACATCCCTAACCACAAGAACAAAGAGGTAAGCAAGGAATGTAACAAGTTTCAGGGACTTGAGCACGACCTGTAACAAGCTGAAGGAACTTCTGCAAGATAGCACGGACCTGAACGTCAATATTGGTGACCAATAAGGAATGAAGGAGGCTGCGTGATCGGCGCGTGGACAGGTATAGGTGACCAATTGTATTAGTTAGGCGCTTCGCGTGATGCGTGATCGGGACAAGCAAAATGTATATAAGCTACTGCATTTGTATAATAAACGGAGCTTGATTCCACATCATATTGGTGTGTTGTTCATCTCCACTCACCCTCGGGCCGCGACATCGATCCCAAGAGCTCTTTACATCCATCTTTACTGATCCCAAGAACTCTTGGGGTTCCTCCGTCACCTGAGGCAGGTCGGCATATATGCTATCCCAGTTCTTGACCATACAGGTGGCCCATTCATATCTTGGCCCATGCAAGGACCACTATCCAAAGGACGAGACCAGGTGTATAGCGGCAGTCCCACCAGACATGTGGAAAAGGGGTTTTCAGCGTTTGCCACAGACAGACACAGCGTGTCCTGCCCAATTATATTCGCAAGTGTTACCCATACATTCTGCTTTGGCTGAGGTACCAGCCATCCTGCAGCTGTTCTCACGCACAGACTAATCATCGTCCACAGGACCAGTGCTCGGTGTCTTGCCTTTCCAGGGCTGCACCCATCTGGACGGAATCCAGCGGACACCATGATCTGTAAGCAAACACATATATCTTCTACCAGTTAGTTTCACTTCTGCTGGACCTTCCCATGTGCCTGTCTGCAAGTTTTTAAACTGGACCAAAATTTTTTCCTGGCATTCTTGACCTGTTTTCAACGCAGCACAGTGAATTATAAGGGGTGGATCCTGCCTATCCTCTGTTAGACACAAATAATTTAAGACATAAACTGCATTAGCCAGGCGTTCTGCTGGGGTACCAGGGGCTCCCCCTTTTTGTTTTAACAGAAGATGTTTGAGTGTCTGATGCACGCGCTCAACCATTGCTTGGCCTGTAGGAGAATGTGGAATTCCTGTGATGTGTTGGATGCCCCACAGAGAACAGGAGCGGTGAAAACACTGAGATATATAGGCTGGCCCATTGTCTGTCTTGATAGACGAGGGTATGCCTAATACCGCAAAGGCACCATACAGATGCTTTTCCACGTGCTTAACAGTCTCTCCACTTTGAGCTGTTGCCCAGATGGCCATAGAAAAGGTGTCTATAACAACATGGACATATTTTAAACGTCCGAATTCAGATATATGTGTTATGTCCATTTGCCAAATTTGCAGGGGTTGTAGGCCCTTTGGGTTGACCCCAACTCCTATTCCAAAACCTATCTTTTGACAGTCAGGACAAGATTTCACTATGCCTTGAGCATCAGCTAGGGACAGGTGAAATTGTCGAACTAGCATCTTTGCAGATTGGTGAAAAAAAGGCATGGGAGGATTTTGCTTGCTCGAAGCTGTTGACCGGTGGTCCCGCCTATGCAGGAGCCACCAGGTGATCAGCTCGGTTATTACCAATTGCTAGCCCAAAGTTCAATAGATGACTCCTAATATGAGTTATAAAATACATATGACTTCTACTACTGAGTGTAAGCAGCAGTTGTTGTAACAAGTACGACAATTGTTTGTTAGACACTTCACGTAACATTGATCTCTCAATCTGGGATACCACCCTGACCACATACAATGAATCGCAGACAATGTTCAGTGGTTCCTGGCTCCAGTGTTGTAATGCCCATAATACAGCACGGAGATCTAGGGTTTGTAACGTGTCGGGTCTGTTGCCTTCTATTAAATGGTGCTCCCAGGTGTTTTTCCCGCTTTCCCAGTTAACTGCTGCTTTCCGAGAACGCTTGCCAGCATGTGTAAATACAGTAAGGCCTGAAACCGGTGTTTCCGATCAGTGAGGTCTCTCCTCAAATGTTTGATTCTGTAATAACGGCAACAGTCTGTGTGCAGGATAAACGTTAGCCAGTTGTCCGGTAAAGTCCTCACAAGCTATTTGCAATGGTGCTGAATGTCTCATTAGCCATTCCAGGTATTCTTACACCAATGGTACTATAATAGTATCTGGGTCGACACCCGCAATTTCCTCAATTCGGGTACAACCTTTCATGATCAACTGAGTAATTAATTTGGCTCAGGTAACAACTGTTTTCTTTGGAGTTACTGGTAAAAACACCCGTTCCAAAATGCGCAGCGGATTACGATCAAGGGGTATCCACTGCATGATTACGGCGAGTGGCCACTGCTGGTCCCCCCCGGAGTTTACAATCATCAATTTTATAAGATGCTTTTGATGTAGACAAGACACATGATTATTCCTGATCTTATCACTAATTTTATCTAAAGCTTTTCTTTCATTAGGTCCTAGATGGCGTCTTTCATCTGCCTGTGTTGAAGAACCCAAGAGCCAAATTAAGGGCTTCAAGTCATCATTAGTAATACCACAGACATTTCTTACCCATTGAATATCACCAACTAGCCTGTGCACATCATTGAGTGTCTTAATCTCTGTCCTAATTTCTAATTTTTGAGGCTTTATGATTCCCCCGGTAATAATCCATCCTAAGTATTTCCAAGTAGACTGCTGTTGTATTTTTTCTGGGGCTATTTGAAGGCCTCGGTTTTGTAAATCGCACTTTAAATTTCCTAATATGGTCTCTTTTTGTAACCTTTCCCCTGCAATTAAAATATCGTCCATATAATGATAAATCAACAAATTTGGATACCTTCTACGCACTGGTTCTAATGCCCATGCAACAAAAAATTGACACATGGCTGGAGAGTTCTTCATTCCTTGAGGTAAAACAACCGAATGATATCTTTTAGCTGGTTCAGCTTTGTTTATTGAGGGAACAGAAAAAGCAAATTTTTCAGCATCCTCTTGACACAAAGGAATTGTGAAAAAACAGTCTTTTAGGTCAATAATTAGAAAAATCACAGTTCTCAGGTAACATAATGGGAGAGGGCAAACCGGACTGTAAGGCTCCCATATTTTCCAGTGCAGTGTTGACTGCTCTTAAATCATGTAATAATCGCCATTTCCCGCTCTTTTTTGGTATTGTAAAAATCAGGGTATTCCAAGGACTCATGGATGGAACAATGTGCCCATCCTGTAATTGTTCATCCACCAATTCTCTGATTTTTTGCAGCCTTTCCTGTTTGAGCGGCCACTGATCAATCCAGACAGGTTCCTGCCTTGGTTTAAAAGACAGGTGTCTGCCAAGGAAGGCAGGAGCCCCCCTTGGAAGGTAAAAATGCAACCCCCTCCCCTCCAAATGCTTATAATTTTGAAATTAAGGGGCTTTCAGGCAAAGATGAGGAATAGGAATAACAGTTCTTTACTAAATATATATATAATAAGGCAAACAAACAACAATAACTATGGTAGTAACAGCAAACAGTGCCAGGAACCCAGTGCCAACCTCTCGGGTGGCTCCTGGTGAGCAGGGAGAGCGCGATGGTCTCTCTGCCGCTCCAGAGCCAGCTCAGTCCTCACGTGGCAATGGCCGAGAAAAGCCTGTGTCACAAACCCCCCTGGGCAGCTGATCCCGGTGTCCAGCAGGATCCCCGGGAGACAGCAGGGGCAGAAGGAGAAGCAGGAAACGTAGCAAGGATGACGTCTCTCCAAGCTGATCCCGGTGCCCAGCAGGATCCTCGGGAGGCATCAGGGGTAGAAGGAGAGCAGGAGACACAGTGGGGACAACTTCACCACGAGGGCAGCTTCTCCTCCCCTTGAATGCAGGGAGCAAAACAAGTGCCCTAGGGGCTCCACCCAACCCCCTTTATTCGGCTGGCTGGATCCCTCCCCCTGTGGCCAGGTCCTTTTGTCTCTCTTAAGTACAGGAATTTATCTCCTTGACGAACAAGTATGGAAAAAATCCTTAAGAGAAAAAGGAAAACAGAATAACTCCCCAAAACCCCAACAATTCCTCTGTTTTCCATTTCAATTTTAAGACCGGCTGGTCTTCAGTGACCGCTACAAAAAAGGCTGGGTCACAATCATTGTTTTCATTTGACTAAGTAGATCCCTTCCTACCAAAGTGACAGGTACATGCATGACATAGGGCCTCCTCGAGGCTATTGCGCCATCGGGAAAATGAAAGGCAATGATGTCCGTACTAACTCAGGTAGATTGAGTGCCCCCGATCCCAAAAAGTCCCGAGGGAGCTATAACGGTAGGCCAGGATGGTGGCCATTGTGATCCTGAGATAATAGTGACATCAGCCCCTGTATTAATCAACATTTTTACCTGTCGTTTGTGACCACCTTTTGATTCCATTTCCACCACAGATTCCAGTCTTGCTTTGCTTATATCCATTGATAAATATGCTTGCGGAGGTCCTGTAGAGCTGAACCCGCTGTCTCCCCTTGTCTTATTACCTGGTCTTGGGACAAACGCATTAAACGGTATCAGCTGAGCAATACGGTTACCTTTAGAGATAAGCACAGGAGGTGTTAACATATAAACCATAATTTTTACAATTCCCTGATAATCCGCATCAATGACCCCTAGTAGCACAAAAATTCCCTGCCTTGATGTTGACGATTGCCCTACCAGAAGCACGCTGAGTCCATGCTGCAGGGGACCTTTTGCATTACTATCTATCAACCTTACTCCTGTGTCCTGTAACGTAACCTCTACTGCTGTATCCAAGTCCACTATGGCACTTCCTGTTGTGGCTAAAGGAAGGGTAGCGAGGCACCCTCTGGAGCAGCCGCTGTCCAAGCCCCTTGAATTTGTCTTGTCGCGTGAGGGGGTTGCGCGCTTACTCGGTGGTTTCCCCGATTCCTGCAATTGACCGTGTTGTAGTTATCCTTTTGACAAGTAGTACACCATTTGGACTGTGTTGAGGCCGTACATTGAGCCCTAACATGGCCAGCCTTCCCACAAATAAAACATCAGAGCTCCTTGCTGCCCTTACCTCTCTCTTTATGTTTTAACAGAGGTGTTACAACTCCCCGAACCACAGCAGCCACATATGCAGCCTTATTAAGCTCCACAGTTCTATCAGTTAGCGCAATCATGTCTGCTACATCGGCACCTTGGGACAGCGTGCCAAGAGTTTGTTTAGTTTTTTCATTTGCATTATCAAAGGCCAACATCTTAAACATTCTGCTTTTCATATCGGGATACATATCAGGGTAGCCATCAATGGCTGCATACAGCTTATCTAAAAATGATGTAAAAGGCTCATTTGGACCCTGCTTGATATGTGTGAATCCGTATGGCTTCCCTGGCTCATGGACAGAAAGTATAGCCTGTAAGACTAGCTGTTGAGATAGCTGTAACACTTCTACTGGATATTGAGTCTGTGTCTGGGTGCTATTATACTGACCCGTCCCCATTAACATTTGAGTATGCACTCCATAGAGAGGGTCATTTTGTTGTCAAGGTATCGCTTGCTCTACGTCACAGAGTTTCTGCCATGACCTCTGAAATAGAAACAACTGAGAAGGCGTTGTTATAAATGAGACCAAAATAGTCTTTAAATAAAAAAATAAAAATTTATTAGTGATGGGGAATGAGCAAGCAGCGCTGGGTGCGCGGGGAGGCTGCGCTCCACCAACACGCACAACATGTCAAGCACGCAGGCATTTATTACACTAAATCATGCATATCCAACAGCATTAACTACATATTCATTATATGGGGTTGGATTATTATAATCAGGTCCAGGAACTCATTATCATAGGTCTCCTCCCTTTGGCACTTGCGCACTGGTGTCTGGTGGTCGTGGGCTAGGGTCTTCAGGAGGAAGGCCCTCAGTCTTCCTCGCAATGTACTTTTCACCTTTTGTCTCAAAATGATGAGTCAGGAATCAGAGGGTTGGTGTGATCTGGCTTATCTGCAGGGAGGCTCTCCTGTCTCCTATCTTCCTGTCTGGGAGTTAGTTCCCTTATCTACAAAGACCAAAACTACACAAGACAGGCTACAGGATTTAGGAAAACCTTGATAACTTTCAAGGCTATGGGAGACAAAACACAACTTACAACTATGTATGACAACACACAGTTTACAGTTAGGTAAAACAAGCTACAGTTTACAAGGCTACTAGGCTAGGATTTATGATGACATTTACAACTCAGGCCTCGGCCAGGCCTGTATCTGGTGGAAGCAGGGATGATGTCCTGGAGGGCCGAGTCCTCAGTATAGCAGAATACATTTGGTACCTTTCTATACCTGATTTGGTGCTTTTGTTAGACCAAACCAGCTTAAGTGATTGGTTTACCTGTTCCCTTTTAACAGCAACCCCCTGTTGTCACATCTTATTGACACGAATCATCCAATTTCCTTCATTACAGCGTTAACAACATTTCAGCTATATTCACGCTATCCAGGGGTAAAAACATATCAGCAGTAAAGATATACCTAATAATTTGTTGTGCCAATTGAGAGCATAAACCATACTGACTAACAGCAGATCTCGCGCATTCCAAAATCTTCCAATCAAAAGCCTCCCACATTTTTCCACCCCCTGGTGTCGCAATTACAGGGAATGCTTTTGGTATAAAAGCCCCCTCCATAATAGCATTCTTAATAATTCCTTTCCATCGTTGAGAAATTTGATCTGGAGGCTGGTCTGATACCCCTGCGCCCTCCGGCGGCAAGGGACGTGCAGTGGGGATAGGAGGGCTCGACGGGACATTCTCAAACCTCGGTGGATCGCGAAAAGGATTGAGAGGAGCTCTTGGATATTGAAGAACTAGAGCTTCTCGCGTTTGCAGACTTATGTCATTCAGTTTCGTTAAAACTTCCCTCAATAGCCCCTCCACCCCTCCTTTCTCTTCCCTTTGCTCACTAGGGGTGGTGACAAACCCAGGAGAGGGAGGGGATGCTGGCAAGGCAGGGCGTGTTCCGGCTTCAGGTCGACAATCTGGCCTGCCCACTACTCCATCTGGTCACACAGTTACTTCCATATTCGTGCCAGATGCTGTACTGCTGCCGGACTGGTCACTGCCATTTGCACAGGCAGGTGTCACCTCCCCACAAAAGGAGGGTTTAGCAGTCCTGCATAAACTGGGTACCGGTATGCGCATTTCAAAAGGATTTAAGGAGGTGGAGGACTTGGTACTCCCATCCTCCTTAGGTGAACATGAAGTGTTAGGGTTAATGTCGCAAAAGCGGAAGCAGCTGCAGCACGCTCCCCTTTCATAGATTGCAGCATCTCCTTAATCAGCTTCCATAAAGTAGAATATTTGAGTGCTTCCTTCGCCTCTTTTCCCCCCGTCGCTAATAACATCCCATAGGCCACTCCCTATGGCTTCCCAGGTGGACAACTCAAATGCTGTACCCATCCCGGGGATTAAGTTTCTTCTGTTGCCCATAGCAATAGCCCTTTAAAGTCTGAGTTTTATATTGAATCCCTCTCTTACAGAGGATATGTTGGAGGAGCTTCATCACAGCTTCTTCCTCTAGTGATAGCCGACCCCATCTCCTCCCCAACCACTCACTTGCCTTAGCAGTGAGAGTCAACTCGGTCGTCTCTATTGAGGTGCACCTCTGCCATGCGTCAGGCTGTTCCGCACGTAGTCGCCAGGGCAGCGACTGCTTTCAGTCGGCTTTCCAGCCTCCAGCTGCCTTCTTCACGCCGTTATCGCAGCTTCAGCAGCTACTGAGGGTCCCTGTTCGGGTGCCACATGCGGGAGACCATAACGGACAGTCAGACACAGACCAATGTGATCAAGCGAATGCCGTTTATTATAGGTTACATAGTTGCTTATAAAGCTCACTATTCCTAACATGCACTACTAACCTCTACATGATTGGTCACTTCGTAAAAAGCTATGCACTCTTAATTATACATGATTGGTGACTTCTGGCTGTCAATATGGCAGGCACACAGCAGTCTTTTCCCTTATCTTCCTTCTTGGCATCATGGAGTTGTTCTCTTAGCTATCTTCCTTCCTCACAGCTGTGGCCGACCTTGAGGCCTCATTCTTGCAATAAATTCTGTTAGCTTATGAAGGCTGGATTGCTCACATGTCCGTTGCTAGACAAAAACTCCTCTACAGTAGACTCCTTTGAAAGTTGAGGCAGGACACTCAGATGTCTCTACAGATGCTATACCAAAGACCCATCAATACCCTTTTGGGTCCTTATAATATCCTTTCTTGAGGAAGTCTATGGGAAGGATGCACAGAGCATCTGGAGCATTCACTATACGGTGCCGTTCCCACTTGTTCCCAGTTAGACTCACTTCAGCCTCTAGAACTGCCACTTCTTGTGATGCTCCCATTGCTACAGTAATGGTAACAGATTCAGTCCCTTTATTATTCAATGACAATAGTGTGCACTGTGCACCAGTATCTACTAGGGCTTTATACCTTTGTAGTTCTAATGTGCCAGGCCATCGAATCTACACAGTCCGATAAACTCTGTTGTCCCTCTCCTCCACCTGTCTAGAGGCAGGGCCCCTCTAATTCCAATGATAGTGTGGTGGGTCTGGCTGAGCTGCTTTTCCCCATCCAGCCCTCATGCTGCAGCACTGGGAGCTGGAGGGTGTTGATAACACACCCGTGTTATGACTGCCAGTGCTCACACGGCACCAGAGGATGGGGGGGCAAGATGGGGGAGGGGATACAGCCGACCTGAGCTGACCAGTGGGATATTCCATACCATATGACGTCAGCTCAACTATAAAGGGAGAGGGCAGGAGGAGGATGGGGGAGGGCACTCTGCTTTGTCCTGCAAGCAGCTGCTTCGTGTTCCTGCAGCCCTGCTTCCCGGACTCGGCCCGACATCGCCTGTGGACGGGAAGTAAAAAATAACATCTTATCTATCATAACCCACACCCCTTTGCTTTGCGTCTTATTCTCTCCCTGCGTGCCGTGCTGAAAGGGGGTCGGGGGGAGTGATAGAAGGGCTTGGTGGGCACCTGGTGCCGTGCCGGGGTCAACCCATCACAGTTCCTTTTTGGAGTCCAACGTGGGGCACGAGCAGCTGCTTGCTTGCTTTCTTGCCTGCTTTCTTGCTTAGATACTAGTAGCAAACTCCTGTGCAGGACACGGAGTTTGCGTGCACCCGCTTATCTGGTGTTTTTCTAAAATGTTTACTGAAACAATGTCTCTTTGCTTGGCTTTTGCACTGATAGCTTCAATGTGCTGGGGAAGCTTCTGTCTCGGGTGGATGAAGGGACTCGGGAGCACCCTGGCACAAATAGTAACAATGTGTTTCACACTGACATTGGTGGCTTTGCTGTGTTCGGGGGGCTACCTTGGGGAGAAAATGATTGAATCTATCTCTCCCTTTCTACCGGAAATTGATGTAGATGATTTATTCGTGCATGCTCCCAAGGTCCTCGTCCACCCTTACTTGAGCTTCTTGATACTACTAATCAATATCATTGGCCTAATCCGGGTTGTGTGTAGTCTGGTCCCAGTTTGGCCTGAGAGGAGACAAGTTTCAGGTGGGGTGGCACCGAAATGTGCCCTGAGACGGCCTGTCCCTGGGTGGCAAGGGGTCTGGCAGCATTTGGGCAGGTTCCTAGTAAGGTTGTCACCTCCAGTAGCCTGGGACTTTACTCCTGAACAGGCAAGCAACCCTGGCAAGCTGACACAACATCTAATAGAAGGGTGCCTTGTCTACCCTGATGAGAACCAGCAGCTCTTAGCACTGTACTGGGGCCTGGTCTGTGCCTATCGAGCCACAGTTGAGTACTCTCAGAGGACTGTGGTTGAGGCAGGGACACAAACTACATCCGAAGACACCTAAGTTGAGATGGGGACTGCAACAACAACTGCCAAAGTTCCCCCAGTAGTGAAAAAGAAGCAGGGGACAAGGAGAACAACAGGCCCCTACCCTCGATTAGTGAGGGATATGGAAGAGGAGGAAGAACATGACCAGCAAGTTAGACCCTCAACAGGAAGACAGGAGGAGGGGGTGACAGAATTGAGGCAGGAAGCAGAAACCACCCGGTCCCTGACTTCATCAGAACTTAGAGACCTGAGAAAGGATTACAGCCGCCAGGTAGGGGAATGGATTGTTACCTGGCTGCTTCAATGCTGGGATACTGGGGCTGACAACCAACAGCTGGAAGGTAAGGAAGCCCAACAGCTGGGCTCCCTTGCTAGGAATCGTGGCATTGAAAAAGGAATTGGAAAAGAGGCAGCAATTTGCAGTCTCTGGAGACGGCTCCTTTCAAGT
>JANVCC010001841.1:0-16468 GCA_025345505.1 Todiramphus chloris collaris | reverse complement strand
AGCTAGCACAACAGTAGCTCTATATCCATCTTTTCCTCTGGTAACTCGAAAGAGATGAACTTCACAGAAAAGCAGAACCATAAATACTGTGCATAGGGATTATTGTTTCCAGTCACAAAATACCACCGTCTATAAAGAAACCACTCCCAAGGCATGAAAACGTGCTGCTCATCTAGAGGGGAAAAATACTGTGAAGTCATTATCTTTCCCAAGGACAGAAAAGGTATTGGAGAAACTCTCAAGCTTTTTATAATCAAACAATGCCTATGGATATAACTTATGTTCATTAGTTATATACTTTATATAAAAAAGGCAAAGCCTTTATTATCAATAGGCCTAAAGTGCATGCTGTTTTTCATGTTATGAAAGGTAATGTATTTGGTTTATAGAAGTTTGAGTGTTTGGGAGAACAGTTTTTCTGTCTTGCCTAGCACGTCTCTGGTCTGGCTTTCTACATTACCGTCTTTCTGATTTCTAGGGTAAATCATATTTTTAATTAATCACTTCAGAAATTGAAGCTGTCAGTGACCTCTTAAAATGACTATACATACACAGCGCAGTGTTACATGAATATTGATTTTTTTTAATTTTTGTTTTTATTTTTATTTTTCCCCCCTCCAGTGCAAAGTTTAGAGAATGAGCTTTCATACTGAGAAGATAATTATGATTGAATTTTGTTTCTTAAAGTTTTAGAATTAAGTCTTTTGATTATGAGCTTTTTAAAACTGTTAAAGTCCAAGTAAACAAGCAATTATGTGCAGAAATTAATATTTTTATTATTATATAATGTAATAATAAAGTTTATTTGAAGTGCATGAATTAAAAGTTAGTGAAATTACAGGAGGAACAATCTAATATAGCAATAAGAAGTGCATTCACTGTGCATTGAGGAGGGGGAACAGTTTTCACTCCTTTGGGCCTTAAATGTTGTGTCCAGGATTCTGACATCAGAACCCAGATAACACTGATTAGAACCATAGGGCTTTACAATAAAAGCTAAAATATTGACCATATGATGACAAGTCTTTTTTTCTTGTCATTAACTTATTCTCTTCTAGCTGCTCTCTGATGAAGTTGGTGGTGGCTGTGGAGAAGGACCTCCTTCTTCTTGACAAAGACCATGATCGCTCAGCACTGTAGGCAACATGTTTATAATTCTGTGCCTGAGCCTTGAGGAGATCCCTCTGTTGTTGGCTGATTGTCTGTCTAATCAGTCCAGGGAGAGCTTGAAGGCTACCAATTAAAGTTTCCAGTTTAGTTTCCAGAGTAACAATTCTCTTCTCAAAATCCTTCAGATGAGACATAACCTAAATTCAAAATAACTGGTCATAATTCAGTAGATAAAGTGTCTGAAGTTTATAATCCATTATAAAGGAATTAAAAAATTAAATGAATGACTATCTGAAGCACAGATATATCAGACAAGTGTCTATAATGCTTTTTCTCTGCCCTGTTTCAACATGCTATCATAATTGTTGAAAGAAAAATATTCTACATTAAATACAATCTGAAAAGTCCTTATCAGTTGCCAGAAGCAGAGCAAAATGATTTTTCAGTAACTAAAATTGTCAGGTGGTTCTCTACTTCAAAATAGGAACAAACACTGAAAAGATTTATGTTCGTCTTGATGTTGCACTTCAAACTGATCTGATTTTTGAGGTGCCCAAAGACATCTGCATGAGAAACCCTTGGGAAAAGTGTAAAAATAGTTCTAATGAAGCTTCAAATGAAGTTCATATAAAATAACTTATATATTGCAGTCTAATGAGAAACACGTAATGCTCTCAGCTCAGCACTGTGTGTCTCATTATTGTTTTATGTTGTTTTAAAAAGCACAAAAGTCTGTCATATTAAAAAACTCTCATCTGCACACCCACAAAGAAGACAGACAAAGCTGAATAATGCCCTTCCATGGCTACTCCCAGACCCATAAAAGGAGACAGTAGCCCATAACCGGCCCATCTCCACAAGTCTAGAGTAGAACAGGGGCATTGTAGGGATTGATAAGAGTAGGACAGAAATAGTTGTTAGCTAGAAGTAGTTATGCTAAGGCCTGCAAGGCTGAAAAAAACAGCCAACACTGCCCCAGCCTTGAGGAGATAAGACTAAGGATGAGAAAAGCAGAAGCACCTGGCAAAACAGGAGGATAAGAGGAGAAAAACAGGGTGCTGAAGGAAGAAACCCAAGAGAATCGCCACCCAATTAAAAGTGTTTGAAGTGCGCGTGGACAGACTCCACGTTTGAGTGTGGGGCCAATTAGAAGTGACCTGGGTGTGTGAGCAGTATTGTCTCGTGTATAAATATAGCCTGTTGCACTTAATAAAGTGACTTCTGATTACAACCATATTGGCTGTGATGTCGGAGTCCGTCCCTGCACGCTACAGGGCATAATCAAATAAAGTAGAATAGAATAGAATAGAATAGAATAGAATAGAATAGAATAGTTCAGTTGGAAGGGACATACAATGATCATCTAGTCCTATTGCCTGACCAATTCAGGGCTGACCAAAAGTTAAAGTATATTATTAAAGGCATTGTCCAAATGCCTCTTAAGTACTGACAGGCTTGGGGCCTGTCAGAGGCTTGAACACCTCTTGAGGAAGCCTGTTCCAGTGTTTGACCACCTTCTTGGTAAAGAAATGTTTCCTAATGTCAAATCTGAACTTAACCTGGGGGAGCTCTGAATCATTCCCACACATCCTATCACTGAATACCAGGGAGAAGAGATCAACACCTCCCTCTACACTTCCCCTCCTCAGGAAGCTGTAGAGAGCAATGAGGTTGCCCCTCAGCATCCTTTTCTCTAAACTAGACAAACTCCAAGTCCTCAGCTGCTCCTCACAGGACATGCCTTCTGGCCCTGTCACCAGCTTTGTTGCCTTCCTCTGGACACATTCAAGGACTTTCACAGCCTTCTTAAATTGTGGGGCCCAGAACTGCACACGGTATTCAAGTTGAGGCCACACCAACACTGAACACAGCAGGATAATCACCCCTTTTGACTGTCTGGTTATGCTGTGTTTGATGCAACCCAGATTGAGGTTTGCCCTTGTTCTGGTTTGAGCTAGAACAGAACTAATTCTGTTCACTGATTTTACTTTTCATCTCAGTCTCTTCTAAGTAACTGCTCTTTCTGACGTTAAGAAAGCAGACAGTGTCTGCTTCTAGCAGTGATAATGCTTGATGTTTAGAGTTACTACCAAGGACTGCTGTGCAGAACACACAAAGTAACAAAGAGGAGTCTGTTTCAGACCATCAGCCCTATTCTTTTTTCTTGATGGGACAAGCCTGTATAAATTCCACAGAGATTAAAAAGCACTGGACCGTGCAGTTATAATGGTGGAGGGCATTTAAAAATCATTTACTGAGAAGAAACACTGGCTGTTATCTCTCTCCTGATGTCAACATAATCCATTATGTAAGTCCCCCTCTGTCACTTTGGTTCAGGTTGCAAAACTCCAGCAGGAAGCTGCAGGATGGGAAAAGGACTGGTTCTGATGAAGCTCCTATAGTAACCAAGGTCACTGCTAAGTCCTGTGTACCACATTGGGGTGCCGTAAAGCAAGAGGCTGCACCTGCGGATAGGAGCAAACAGGACAGGTGACCCTAGACTGACCAACAAGGTATTCCATTCCATGTATGTCATATTCAGTATAAAGCTGAGGGATCCATCTTGCCCCCCCAGCCTCTGGTGCCATGTGAGCACTGGCAGTCATAACATGGGTATGTTGTCAACACCCTCTAGCTCCCAGTACTGCAGCATGAGGTCTGGATGGGGAAAAGCAGCTCAGACAGACCCACTACAATCAGCAAACTTGCTGATGGTGCATTCAACTCTTGAACCCAGATCACTGATAAATATATGAAACAGAACTGTCCCTAGAATTGAGCCCTGAGGAACACCACGGGTGACCGGTCGCCAGCCGATGTAGCCCCTTTCACTACAATACATTGAGCCCTGCCCTTCAGCCAATTCTTCACCCAGCACACCATGTACTTGCTCATCTCACAATTGGACAACTTGTCCAGAAGGATGCTGTGAGGGACAGTAACAAAAGCCTTACTAAAATCCAGAAAAACTACATCCACCACCTTCCCTTCATCTATTAGGCAGGTGACCTTATCATAAAAGGAGATCAAACAGGGCTTTTCCTTTGTGAACCCATGCTGATTGTGCCTGATGACTGCATTGTTCTTTAAATGCCTTTCAATAGCACCCAGTATGATCTTCTCCATAGTTTTTCCAGGAACTGAGGTTAGACTATGTCCTGGTTTGAGTGAGAACAGAACTAATTCTGTTCAGTAATTTTACTTTTCAGCTCAGTTCTTCTAATTAACTGCATTTTCTGAAGTTAGCAGCCTGTTTTCACAGACAGTATGAGCTGTCATTTAGGCATAGATTGGGAACTCCACACCCCGTACAACCTCCAGTCGAGTGGTCAAGTAGAGAAAATGAATCATTTGAATTAAACAGCAAATTGTGAGACTAGGGCAAGAAGCTAACCTACCCTGGCCGCAATCTCTTCCACTTGCATTATTACGAATATGGACTAAGCCCAGAATAAAATAAAAACTAAGTCCCTTTGAAATACTTTGTGGGAGACCATATGGGGTACAGAAAGGAATATCTACCCAAACTGGGGAAGAGATGTTAACCTCCTGTATGATTGCTTTAGAAAAACAGCTTAGAGAAATTGAAAAACATGTGGCTGGAACCTGATGTTGAGGCTTAGATGGTCATGTCCATGACATTCAGCCTGGAGATTATGTATATGTCAAGTCTTTTACAGAAAAAAACTCTGGAACCACAGTGGGAAGGACCATTCCAGGTACTTCTCACCACTTACACCGCGATTAAAATCAGAAAACAGAGTGCCTGGATTCACCATACTCGGGTAAAAAAGGCTCCAGAGGCCCCTTGGAAAGTGACCCCTGGTGATGATGAACTGAAACTGAAGTTTACCCGAACAAAATGAAAATGTGGTGGCGTGCAAGTATAACGCAGAAGATTGTTTTCTTTATAGTCATAATTGTAGCCTTAGGTTGGGAAGTTAGAGAAGACATATGGTCCCAAGCTTTTATGAAGTATACTGGAGTCATGGGGAAAAATTCTGATTTAAAGTATTTAAACCTATCAAATGTGGTCATGCAAAGGTCTATACAAAGCAAGAGTGGAAAAATCAAAACACTTGGCAGCTTCAGGGAACTGTAGGAGAAGAAATCAAAATAGGATGCCGAATGGTTAACGGAACTATTTATAAAAAAGCAACCCAAATTAGTGTTTCAAATATTCCTAACAACGAACATATTGAAATCTGTAATAATACGAGTGAAGTAGATTGTTGGTATAGTTTTACATCAGTACAGACCGTCCAAGTACTTTGTCTTTGGGCCCAAGACAGTAATGGGCTCTCATTCAAATTTCAGATAAAGACCATGGCTAGACCTGATACAACCGATACAAGCACTCAAATCACACCACCTGTTACACTTAAGCCTGAACCTAAGATTTATGAGATTGGACCTTATGTAGTGAGGAACACAGGCCAGCAATTATTGATGTTTAATCCAGAGTGGTCTCTTAAGCGTGTAGAACTACTAATGCAAACCAATATTTCTGAAATCCAACCAGCTTGCTCCCCTTTAATACAAACATCCTTTGAAGGGTGGACAACCTGTCTGCAAAAGCAAACACCCCTCAAAGGCAGAATGCGGAGAGATTTGACTGGCATGCTGGGAACAGGACTGGGAGTCCTAAATGGAACTGATTCAGAGATACTAATGAATAAATTGGCAACGACAGCCAGCGACCTAGTCAAACTAAACCAGCCCCTACAATCCTCCCTATTAGCATTGGGAAAAAGCCCACCTCTTCCTCTGGCGACATCCTAAAATCTTTGCCTTCTGGACAGTTCGTGATCACTTCCAGGATCCCTGGGTGACTGGGGTTCCCTATTCGAGCCCATTGCGTTATCAATGCAATCCACTTGCTCCATGTGGCATCAGTTGCATGGTGTGTAGATGAGACTCTCCCTTTAAACATCCACCCCAGCACTGTAAGTCGGCGTGCCAGGAGGAGCTGTGCTTCCGTTCCTATCACTTCTTAGGCAGCTTGAATTCCTTCATATGCCACCAGTATCTAGCAGTGTATCCCAGGGGTCAATACTGGGTCCGATCCTGTTCAATAATTTCATTTATGATCTGGATTATGGGGCAGAGCGTGCCGTCAGCAAGTTTGCAGGTGACGGTGGCAAATAACACCAGAGGGTCGTGTTGCCATCTTGAGGGACCGTGACTGCAGAAGTGGGCTGACATGTGTGGATGCTGAAAAGCTGCTAGCAGAGGAATTTTCCTAGGTTCTCACAATATTCGGTGAGAGTCCTGCCTTTCTCACACGTGTTATGAGAAACAGTAGGACAGTTTTGTAAACTAGACTAAACACGTGGTGTTTTGCTAAGTTCTGTTTATGGTATATTGTAAAAATATTTTGAAATAGGTGCTGTAGGACTTTAGCCAATCACCCTAGGAGATGGGTGATCACTGACCAATCACCCTTTGGGGCTAGTGTATATAAAACGGGGTTGTAAATTAATAAAGTTGCTTCTTTTGCCTGCTCTTGCTGAATTTATATGTTGCTCTATCTCTCCGCTCCCGGTGTAAACAGCGACAGTTTCCCTTATCTACAAAGACCAAGATTACACAAGACAGGCTACAGGATTTATGAGAACCTTGATAACTCTCAAGGCTATGTAAGACAGGCTACAGCTTACAATTATGTAAGGCAAAACACAGCTTATAACTATGTAAGACAAAGCACATTTTACAACTATGTAAGACAAAACACATCTTACAACAATGTAAGAAAAAACACAGTTTACGGCTACTAAACTAAGATTTATGATGACATTTACAACTCCGGCCTCGGCCAGGCCTGTATCCGGTGCAAGCGGGAATGATGTCCTGGAGGGCCGAGTCCCCAGCAGGGCAGAATACATTTGGTAACTTTCCATACCTGATTTGGTGCTTTTATTAGAGCAAACCAGCTTAAGCGATTGGTTTACCTGTTCCCTTTTAACAGCAACCCCCTGTTGCCACATCTTATTGACAGGAATCATCCAATTTTCTTCATTACAGTCCTACAGCCCGTTCAGCGGCAATACACCTTGCCCCAGGATTATGTTCCCCCTAAATACCCTACGCCTGCAAAGCAGCTCGCAGAAATGCTTAAACAGAGAGATGGCTCAGAGCACCCCTCACTCCTTAGCCCAGCGGCTCTGGTCTCCTCCGCACCTCTCCCTTCGGCAAATATAACAGTGCCGGTCGTTCCCACGGCCTCTCCGGTTGTCCAATCCGGTTTAACAGTGACCTGGAGCTCCATGGCGGCACCCGGGTTTTCCGCGCGCGCGCCCGCTGCACTCGCAGCACCCTCGAGTTTTTCACAAGCGCCTGCATTGCCCAGCAGTTCTGCGCATGCGCCCCTATCTTGGTTTTTTAATGCACAGGCGCAGCCGCCCATAACGGGCCTTTTAACGCGTCAGCTGGCAGTGTTGGAAGAATATTTGCCGAAGATATCTCAGCAGCTATCAGGATTGCTGGAGGCGTTCCTGTGGGTGGCTCCTGAGAGAGCCGTGCTGGGCCGGCCCGGGCCGGAAATGCCGGCTCCGGTAATTCCGAATGCAGAAGTGGCTACGGCTCCCGCGGCAGAACCGGCAGCGGTGGAAAAAATGGTGGCGCCGGTAGAGGCGGAGGCGGCAGCTCCGGCGCCACCGGCCGACCTGACGACACCGACTCCAGCGGCAGAGGTGGCTCCATCACAATATCCACCTGCACCGCCGGAAGCGCCCCAAACTGCGCTGCCACAGACGGATCCCTTTTTACACCCTGTGCAACCGACTGCAGCCCCCAACACCGTATTGACGTGCAGAAAACAAACTCTGCAAGCCGTAAAAGGTTATAAAGCAGCTATGTTTATTATGGCACCAGGTGCAAGGGGGATCGTTCCTTATAACTTGCACACCCAAGTGTCCATCAAGCAGCTATTTATTACATGAAAGCATGCATACTTAGCAGACTTAGCTGCATATTCATTATATGGGGTTGTATTATTATAATCAGTTCCGGGAACTCATTATCATAGGCCTCCTCCCATTGGTACTTGCGCAATGCCGTCTGCCGGTCGTGGGCCGGGGTCTTCGGGGGTCTTTGGGAGGAAGGCTGCCAGTCTTCCTCGCAGTGTACTTTTCACCTTTTGTCTCAAAATGCAGAGTTGTGATGACTCGGAGATCACAGGAATGCTGGGAGGCTCTTCTTTATTCCTCCCTGTCTTGGAGTTTCCCTTATCTACAAGCCATGCAAGATGAGCTAAGGACCGTAAAGCTGTCAAGCCTCAAGGCCTCAAGGTCTTGTCTCCTGTTTATCTCAGGAGGTCCCAGGATAACAAGGGCTGCTCATCTTGCTTCATTATCTTTTAAGCAGAACAATGTCCCCCCTTACTTCAGTATCGCCCTGTAGCCCGGCACCCGTACCCTGCCCGCCTCCGTCGTTCGTGCAGGGGTCCTCAGGGAAACCCCTGTCTGACAATTCAGGCAGTGATACAGAGGGCACACTATCCTCAGGGTGGACGAGTAAGGTAAACGGGAGGCGAAAGAAGCGATTGCTGCAGAGCCATCCTTGGACACACCCAGACTGTATTGTAACTGTCCATCCAAGAAAAATCAGGCATTACCGAGAGTCAGTTAAATTGTGGGCTCTAGAGGAGGGCAACTGGAATCTATTAGACAAAGTGGGAATGACAGACAGAAAAGGGGTATCTGTCCAGGATCAGGAGATTGCTATAACGCCTCAAGAGGCTGTGCCACTAACTCAAGGCAACAGTAACACCCCGCAAGGGGATGTCCAAGCCTATCCTGTGTTTAAGGCTGTCCCAAATACAGGTCAACGTGATAGACATAATGGTATTGCTTGGAAGGTTGTACAAGATTTACAATCCAAAGTGGCACAGTATGGGCTTAGTTCTCCTGATCTCATGCAACTTCTTAGAGTGTTGAATGCTGATCTGCTTGCTCCATTTGATATTAAGCACTTTGCTCAAATCATACTTCAACCTGTACAATTTGCAGTTTTTGAGACTACCTGGAGAAAGATGTCTGAGAAGGTTGCACTACAGAATAAGCAGTTGCCTTCCACTGACATTAAACATGAAGTTGGAGTAGATGCCCTTATGGGAATTGATATCTTCTCTAATCCTGATTTCCAGGCCATCTAGTCCTCTCAAATCCCAAAGCAAGCTCAAAATGTCGGCATGGGAGCTCTATTTAAGACCATGGACATGGCTGCTCCTCAAACACGGTATATGAAAATATGCCGGGGAAGACAGAGCCATTTTTACTCTTTGTAGAAAAGGTTGCTGCTGCCCTTAAGAAGCAGGTTGAAGATGATTCATTAAGGCAGATGATGTGCATACAATTAGCAAGAGACAATGCCAACGATGAGTGTAGAAAAATCATAGATGCTCTACCAGGGGAACCTACACTCACAGATATGTTTGAACCCTGCACTACAGTGGGGTCTGGAAACCATAAAAGGTCTGCTTTGGCTGCGTTTCTGCCATCTGTTCACGCATCTTCTGATGATGAACCGAAGCAGTCCAAAGCCAGGAGCAAAGAGAAAAGGGCTAAACCGAGGCAAAAGGAAAACACAGGGACCCCCCAGTGCAAGAGGTGTGGTAGGCCAGGTCATTGTACAGAGTATTGTATATCTATCCTCCATGCCGACGGTCGGCCTCTGCCGGGAAACTCATGCCGGGGTGCTAAAAGGGGGAATTGCTCTCAGATGCAGGTGATCCCCCAGGGAATGGCACAGACACAGGCCTACCCAGCCACCTTAGAGACAGCAGACCAGTATCAGACGGGGTCGACGTCTACACCACAACAACAGTCGTCCTAGAATCTAGTCGTATTTATAAGGTCCCTTTGAATGCATATGGACCCCTAGGTCAGGGACTCAGTGCACTGCTCGTGGGAAAACCTAATGTTACCCACCAAGGAATCTTTGTACACCCAAAAGTTATTGATGCTGTCTTTACAGGCCAGATTCATGCTATGGTTTCCATGCCCAACCCCCCTGTTACTATCCCTGAAAAGACTTGCATTGCTCAATTAATGCCCTGTAAGTCATGTGTCCCCAGGACAGAACAACGAGTTCGTGACAATAGCGGCAATGGACCTATAGGACGTGCGCAGATCTTCTGGACTGCAGACATCTCTAGCCAAAGGCCACAGATGACATGTACCCTAGTCCTGCCAAATGCTCGTCCGCCCAAGACTCAGCTTCGAGGTTTGATCGAGACGGGTGCTGATGTAACGATTATCTCCTTCTCTGCATAGCCTCCTTCATGGCCTTAAGCCCCCATGGGATCGGCCATCTCAGGGTTAGGAGGAACCGCACAGAGCTATTTAATCGAACGACCTGTAATGGTAAAAGACCCAGAGGGACATACAGCTACAATTCAGCCTTCTGTTACTAGCGCTCCAATCAGCCTCTGGGGGCGGGACGTGCTGGCAGCTTGGGGGGTACGAATTGGGACAAATTTTAGATAGGGGTCACTGTGTGTAAGGGCGCACAGTATCCTACGCTGCCTTTGTGGTGGCTAACTAACAGACCGATCTGGGAATCGCAGTGGCCCCTACCAAATGAGAAATTAGTCGCCCTTTGTCAGCTGGTTCAGGAACAGTTAAAACAGGGACACACTGAGCCTTCTACTAGTCCCTGGAACACTCCTGCTTTTGTAATTAAGAAGAAATCAGGGAAATGAAGACTTGCAGGATCTCCGAAAAGTTAACGCAGTGATGGAAGGTATGGGGACATTGCAGCCTGGTATGCCCTCACCCACCATGATTCCAACAGGGTGGGACATCCTGATCATTGATCTGAAGGATTGCTTTTTCACAATTCCTTTGCATTCTAATGACAGACCAAAATTTGCCTTTACTGTGCCTGCAGTTAACAATGCCGAACCTGTGAAGAGATATCAATGGATGGTTCTACCTCAGGGTATGAAGAACAGCCCGACTATCTGCCAATGGTATGTCGCTCAAGCTTTGTCCAGAGTCCGTGAGCAGTTTCCTGAGGCATACTGCTACCATTACATGGATGATATCCTGGTGTCAGCATCCACCCAGGACGAGCTGCTGAGGATACAGCCTCGGCTGCTTGCTGCTCTGCATTCCTACGGGTTGCAAGTGGCTCCGGAGAAAGTTCAACAGCATCCTCCCTGGAAATATTTAGGAGTCAAAATTTTGGACCAAACAACACCAAGAGTTGCAATTCTTGGATTCTCTTAAAATCTTGAATGATGCTCAGAAATAGCTGGGTATCATAAATTGTGTACGTCCTTATCTAGGGCTAACCGTGACGCAATATTCCCCGCTTTTTAATATTTTAAAGGGGGTCCCCGATTTGAATACACCTCAGAGACTGACTCTGGAAGCGCGAGAAGCGCTGTGGGACGTACAACAGGCTGTGTCTGCTCGTCAGGTCTATCGAGTGGATCCCTCCATTGATATCACTGTTTTCATTACTGCTCCAGACCTCCATCCCACAGGTATCATTGGCTAGTGGAAAACACAATGGTCTGACCCTTTCCATGTCCTAGAATGGGTCTTCCTGCATCATCAGCCGAAAAAGACAGCACCCACGTTGTTTGAATTGATCGCTTCTCTGATAATCAAATATTGCCAATGGTGTTTGCAATTAATGGAGGCGGATCCTGCAACAATTATTCTTCCGACACTGCAGGAACACTTTGAGTGGAGCCTTGCCAATAGCACTCCTTTGCAAAGTGCGCTGCAAAATTTTTCAGGGCAGATTTCTTATCACTTGCCCAGCCATAAATTACTGCAGCTGGCAAAATCGACCATCTTCAGCTAGCAGCCAAAAACAGTCGGGTGTCGGTGAAAGGACCCACCGTCTTCACGGATGGTTCTGGAAAAACAGGGAAAGCCATTGTTACCTGGAAGGAGGGATCTGAGTGGCCGGTGCTGGAAGGCCACAAGTCAGGCTCTGCCCAGCTGGTTGAATTGAGGGCTGTCACCATGGCTTTTCAGCGGTTCTCTCAGGTGCCTTTGAATTTGGTTACTGATTCTGCTTCTGTAGCAGATATAACCCAACGCGTGGATTGTTCACTTGTAAAGGAAGTGAATTATGAAGCTCTGTTTTCACTATTGCAAACTTTGTGGTGTGCAATTCAAGCTCGAGCGCATCCATACTACATTCTGCACATTCGAAGCCATCCAGTTTGCCAGGTTTTATAACAGAAGGCAATGCCAGGGCTGACATGCTGGACAACCCTGCGTGGGTAGCGCCTCAGACTGACAAAATTGCAGAAGCCAAGGCATCGCACGGTTTCTTCCGTCAAAGTGCACATACCCTGCAGAAGCAATTTCTCTTAACGCCAACTGAGGCTCGTGACATTGTCAGTGCTTGTGCTGACTGTCACGGACTCGCTGCACCTTTGCCACCAGGGGTAAACCCCAGAGGTCTGAAAGCCTTGCAGCTTTGGCAAACGGATGTAATGCACATCCCTGAATTTGGCTGGTTTAAATATGTGCACGTGTCTATTGACACTTTCTCCTCGGCGATGTGGGCTTCTGCTCACAATGGAGAGAAAGGCTGTGATGTCATTGCCCATTGTAAATTGGCTTTCTCGGTCCTGGGCGTGCCGTCTGCTGTGAAAACCGATAATGGTCCCGCCTACGCCTCGCAGAAGATGCGTCAGTTCGTGCACGTATGGGGTGTAGACCACACTTTTGGTATTCCACATTCTCCTACCGGCCAAGCTATTGTCGAATGCGCTCATGGCACTTTGAAGCGTGGTTTGGAAAAACAAAAAGGGGGAATGCATGGAGAAACACCACAGAGCCGACTAGAAAAAGCTTTGTATACAATCAATCATCTCACAGTGCCACCAAATTCAAATAATCCTGTTATTCTGAATCATTTTCTCTCATTGCAGTCATCAGGCGAGACACACCTGCCTCGAGCAAAAGTCTGGGTACAGTATCTACTCACCAATAATCGGGAATGCACGCATGAGCTTGTTGTTTGGGGTCATGGGTATCTTTGCATTTCTACAGATATTGGGGTACAGTGGCTACCTGCAAGATGCGTTCGCCCTGACCTGTGGCACCAGAGTCAGAACAGGCAACCTCCAAATGCTGACCAGAATGCAGTTCATCAACCAAATGATCCTTCTGGTGATTACCAGGATACCGACCATAAGGCAGATGGTCCTTCCACAAGCAGAGACTGGGATGGTCCTTCCACAAGCAGAGATTGAACTTTAAGTTTCTTTTGTTATGGAGTCAGAAAGTTAAAGCCCTTAAGGCTATGTTAGAATTAATAACTGATGTAAATTTCTATTTAAGATTAATACCTGATAGAATTGTGATGCAGAATTTTCTTTGCTAGATCTATCTCCCATAGCATCGCTGGAGACTCTCTCTCCACTTTAAAGCAGCATCTGATTTGGGCTCTGTTTGGTAACTGGCCATTACCAAGCATATCCCTTATGTTGCGTTTGTTCTCCTTTCTGCAAGACTACCTGCAGAGTATTACAAACGATACCGTTTTGGTCTTTAAACAAAAAGGGGGAATTGTGGATGCTGAAAAGCTGCTAGCAGAGGAATTTTCCTAGGTTCTCACAATATTCGGTGAGAATCCTGCCTTTCTCACACGTGTTATGAGAAACAGTAGGACGGTTTTTGTAAACTAGACTAACACGTGGTGTTTTGCTAAGTACTGTTTATGGTACATTGGAAAAATATTTTGAAATGGGTGTTGTAGGACTTTAGCCAATCACCCTAGGAGATGGGTGATCAGTGACCAATCACCCTATGGGGCTAGTGTATATAAAATGGGGTTGTAAATTAATAAAGTTGCTTCTTTTCCCTGCTCTTGCTGAATTTATATGTTGCTGCATCTCTCCGCTCCCGGCATAAACAGCGACATCATCCTATGGATAAAGGGGAGAGGGTTGATTATTAACCCGCAAGATATTATGTGTCGTGAATTGTGGGAAACATTTGAAAGGGAAATTTGGGAATCTGAGAAAACTGGGCACGACGGTGTGGGGTTCCACCTGGGATGATAGATGTCATGCTATGAGTAAAAAACGTGAAGAGGCTCAAATATGGGCAGCAGCGAGAGCATCTCTATTTGGTGTGGAGCGTCCTCAGCTCCTCGGAATGGATCGGGAAAGGCAGGTGGGCACTTCAATAGCAGGGGGATCTAAACCACCTAGTCCTCCCCCTAGCCCACTATCAGACAGCCCACTGCCAGAAAAAAGGACGGAATGTTATCCAGTAGAAGATAAGAACGTGAAACGGGAACACGAGCACTTATACCTGCCAGATGAGTTGACGGATTTAGTGCAGAAATTTATGGTTGCGGAGCGTGAGCACCCGGGGTGGGATAGGGTGGAGGAGAGTGATGTGTGGGATGGAGAGAATAAAAAACGTCCGGCAGGGTCAGAAAAGGAGCTAGGAAGACATAAAAAGTGGTCATAAAGGTTACGAGAGGAGCAAGGAGACAGATTGTGCAGAATGGACAAAGCAGGGGAAAACACCCAAACATGGCGCCGATCAGAACAGCCACCGAGCTATTCAGATGCGGCAACTTCCTCTTCTTCTAACTCAGATGACGAAGAAGAATCAAGGGGGCGTGATGACACAACCAGAGACGTACTATCTGACACAGACTGGTTGCCTAGACACATTATCACACAGCGAGGAGCAAGATCAAAAACACACTCAACACTGCTAAATAAAGACAAGGGCAGAGTTTATCAAACTAGCTAAGGGAGAGCTCTAATCAACATAAGGGAGGAAGCTGGAGGAGAGATAGTTGATGCGAAAGGAGGAATATGTGGTAAATTCAGATACCATGACAGCCCTTATGGAACAAATGCAAGCAGTAGTTCAGCAAATTCAGGATATGGTGCAACAGCAGAAAAGGGTACTTCCATTATCGCAGCTCCCTGTAGAACAAAGCACAGAAAGCACAGATACCAATAAGAATGGTAAGGAAAAGACGGAAACAGATTGGTCTTTAATAGCAGAGAAGTGTAAACTGGAGGGCATTTGTTTGGCTCCCCTCACAGCTTTGCCAGTTATAGTAAACCAACAGGGACACAATGAATGGGTGCCGTTAGATCACAAAGTAGTTACTTCACTGTTTAAATCAGTTCAAAATAATGGGCTTTCACATCCTGAGACCCAATTATTAATTGATATGGCATTAGCAACACCGGTCATTCCAGAAGATGTACGGACCTTGGCTAAGGCAGTGTTGTCACCCTCAATATTAACGTTGTTTTTAGAACACTGGGCTACACTTATTAGACAGAAACTCCAAGAAGCAGAAGCAGATCATCGTCATGAATTACATGGAGTAACTTTTGACCAATTAATGGGCACAGGTTCCTTTGCGACACAGCAGGCTCAAACATACTTGCGTGGCAGAATACTGCGAGCAACGAGACAAGCTGCGAGAACCGCACTTGTTGCAGTGAGTCAATATGAGCGCACAAAGGAACCATGGATGACCATTAAACAAAAGCTAAATGAACCATTTTTAGATTTTGCAGACAGGCTTCAGAGGGTGATAGCTAGTTCTAATTTGCCATCAGCTACTCACGATGCAGTATTGCTAGAGGCTTTGCGTAGTAATGCTAACCAAATTGAACAAAGTATTTTACAGACTCTGTCAACATCGAAGCCGTTGCCTCGTTTATTACGAGCAGTTGCACTGCAGGAGAAAGCAGGTCCATCAGGAACACCAACCCCAATGGTACAAGTCGCAAACACACAAGAGCATCAACAGTATAGACAACCTGGTTGCACTAATCGTGTGTATCCGTATCCTCAACTGTGTTGGCGCTGTGGTAAATCAGGCCACTTTTCCCGTGATTGCCGATCATCTAGGCCATCGGGAAATGCCTGGCAGGCTCCCTTTTTACTGGGGCGAGGGAGCTCGTCGTCCAGTCCCCATCCACAATTAACACAATCAGTACCTCCCCAGGGGGTCCAGCAACCAACACTTATGTTACAGGAACAGCAAGGGGAATTGTGAGCAGAGCAGATGGCAATCAAGGATTACAATATGCAAGATACAACTCTGCGCCTGACAGAGGATTCTCTGCACTTCTAAACATTCTGTTGTTTCAGAGCCCGCTATTGATCGTGTATGCAACATGAGAGGCAGGAGGTAAGACAATGACAATACGTTATGATGCACTTCTAGATACAGGAGTGGACGTCACAATAATTACAACACAGATTTGGCCTAAAGAATGGCCACGACAACTAGGCCCAGCGATATAAGGAATAGGAGGGGAACAGCAAGCGACAATCACAAAGTTACCCTCATTACCCTCAAAGTGTATGATGTTGATGGTTCACCCATAGAAGCC
>JANVCC010001798.1:0-29095 GCA_025345505.1 Todiramphus chloris collaris | reverse complement strand
ATAAGGGATCTGCTTGGTAATGGCCAGTTACCAAACAGAGCCTAAACTGAATACTGATAAGGGGTCGGTCTGGTAATGGCCAGTTACCAGACAGAGCCCAAATCGGACACTGACAAGGGGTCGGTCCGGTAATGGCCAGTTACTGGACAGAGCCCAAATCAGATGCTGCTTTAAAGTAGGCGGAGTCTCCAGTGATGCCATAGGAAATAATTCTAGCAAACAAATTCTACATCACAATTCTATCAGGTACTAATCTTAGACAGAAATTTAGATCACATATCAATTCTAAAATAGCCTTAAGGGCTTTAACTCTCTAAGTCTATAACAAAGAAACTTAAAGTTCAGTCTCTGCTTGTGGAGGGACCATCCCAGTCTTTGCCTGTAGACAGACCATCTACCTGACGGTCGGTGTCCTGGCCATCACCAGAAGGATCGT
This sequence comes from Todiramphus chloris collaris, assembly GCA_025345505.1. Lineage (NCBI taxonomy): Eukaryota > Metazoa > Chordata > Aves > Coraciiformes > Alcedinidae > Todiramphus > Todiramphus chloris. The sequence goes on along the minus strand of JANVCC010001798.1, from coordinate 28,659 downwards.
TCGGTTGACGGTCGGCATTGCGGTCGTCATCCGGAGGGCCTGCATTCCGGTCTGTATTTGGAGGTTGCCTGTTCTGCCCCTGGCACCGCAGGTCAGGGCGAACGCATCTTGCAGGTAGCCACTGTACTTCTGGTTTATCAGGATGAGATACAGCTGCGTATCCTCGACCAAGAACAACCAGTGACCACCCAGGTGACCACATATCTGTTCCTGGAAAACGTACTAACACCTTTGGCTTTACCTCGGTCATGGGAAGATTATAGTGTTTTTTGATGGGTGTACAGTCTGTTCCATGTCTATCAAATTGATTCCAGAGATATAGCACCTTCATTAAGACAACATCCTGCTGATCTAAAGGGACATGTGATTTCTTTTCTATGATGCGATTTAAAGATTCTTTCAATGTATGGTGAGCACGCTCTATAATTGCCTGACCTGTCGAATTATAGGGGATTCCGTGTGTGATGATAATATTCCAACGATGTGCCCAGTCTTTTATGGATTGGGCCACAAAATTTGGTCCGTTGTCTGTTTTGATGCTATCGGGCTTTCCCAGCCACGCCATAGCTGTCTGCCAATGCATTATTGTCTCTTTCGCACGGACTTTCCTTTTAGCTGTAACAACTAAAACACCACTATAGGTATCAATAGTTACAAACAGATTAGAATTTGGCTTAAAAGGTTCATAGATTGTAACGTCTGTCTGCCAAATCGCTGAGGGAGCCAGTCCCCGCGGGTTGACTCCCATTTGCCATAACGGTGAGGTCTGACAGTGTGGACACATTGCTACGATTTCTCGGGCTTGTGAAAATGATATCCCTGCAGTTTTTGCTAAGCTCTTTGCTCCCATATGCAACTCTTCATGCAATATTCGGGCTTGCTGTAAAGTCCACACACCCTTTGCTGCTAAGTCTGCCTTGTCATTCCCTTCTTTATAGATACTGGGGTAGTCTATATGACTGTTCGTGTGCATAATTGCGCATGCCTGTGTTCGATTCTGTAGTGCTGCATCTAGCATTACTGCGATCTCGGAGTATGGTATTCCTGATGTTGACATGGACAAGATTAATTTATATACATAATAAGAATCTGTTACTATATTTATGATGAGGTTTCTGTTCTGTCGTAATGCCATCTCTACAGCCTTTGCTTCTAACCACTGCAGTGATCTACTTTTGTCAGTATATGTACGTTTCTTCCACTCCCTTTCCTCCTGCCATACCACCACCGCTGTTGATGTTAGAGAAGATGCATCGGTAAAATATGTGGGGCCATCATTTGGTTTGTCACTTACACGCTGTGCAAGATCAATGTTAAATGTACTTAATTGCTGTACCCATTCGATATGTTCTAAACATTGGACCTGTCCAGGATAATCTGCTAATGCGATTTGTAGGGCGGATGAAAGGTTTAAGGCCTTTTCAAAACAATTTGATGTACACTGCATTACAATGACAATAGGCTCTCTTCCCAAGGTAGCCTGCGCAGTTAGGCGGGCCTTAATAATCATGTCTGCCAGCATAGTTGGCCAGCTGACAAATGCCCGTTTTCCTGATGTCATAAATCACGTCAAAGCTGTAAATCTTTGACGTCCCTCGCAGGCTACCTTTTGACCCAGACACCCAATCATACCCCGTTTGGTGCTTCCCATAAGAGCTAGGACATCTAATTTCAAATTAATGCGGGCTACATGGCTATCAACCATAAGTTGTAGTATGTTCTCAAGGCAGAGTCGTACGTCTGAGGTGAGTGTGACTGTGTCCCGTGGGTACTTGTTTCCCTGTAGTAATGTATATAATGGTTGCATCATGTCCTGTGCAATTGGGATAAAATTCCTGATCCATTGTATACTACCTACTATTTGCTGAATGTCATGAACTGTTCGAGGCTCAGTGTGTATCTTTATAGTCTGTGGTTTCACATCCTCAGGCCCAATGTATGTGCCTAAATATTTCACCCCTGGTGAACGTTGGACCTTTGCCTCAGCTATTGTTAAATTTGCCTTTCTCAGCTCATCTTTTACATGAGTCAAGATTAGCTCTGCCGTATCTTGTTGCTGTGCTGCTATCAAGATGTCATCCATATAGTGTATCAGCAATGCTGTAGGCCCAAACCGCTTTCTGGTCTCCTTTATAGCACTATTTACATACAGTTGACAGAGCGTCGGTGAATTTTTCATTCCCTGAGGCAATACTGTCCACTGATATCGCTCCGCCGGCGCGATGTTGTTTATGGACGGGACAGTAAAAGCAAATCATGGTGAATCCTCAGGATGCAGCAGTATAGAGAAAAAACAGTCCTTTATGTCTATACTGATAATTGCCCAGTCCTTTGGTATCATGCTAACCTTTGGCAGACCTGGCTGCAGTGGGCCCATATCCTGCAGTTGTCCATTCACTGCTCTTAAATCATGCAGCAATCGCCACTGTCCTGCTGCTTTCTTTCGTATGACAAATATCGGTGTGTTCCAAGGGCTTGTTGAAGGTATTATATGCCCAGCTGATAATTCTCTTTGTATTAGTTCATTGGCTGCTTGTAATTTGTCTTGTGTCAGGGGCCACTGTTCAATCCACACTGGCTCATTTGTCAGCCATATCATTTTGATAGGCGTCATTTGCTGCAAATTGACAGTGGCCCCCATTACAAATTTGTTATTTTCAAATTGACCTGGGCACAAAAGTCTCTTCCCAAAAGAGGTCTACCCTCTGCTAGGACAGCTGGTTTCACTGAGGCTTCTATGGGTGAACCATCAACATCATACACTGTGAGGGTAATGAAGTCCATTGAGATTGTCGCTTGCTGCTCCCCTCCTATTCCATATATCGCTGGGCCTAGTTGTCGTGGCCATTCCTTAGGCCAAATCTGTGTTGTAATTATTGTGATGTCCGCTCCCGTATCTAGCAGTGCATCATAACGTAATGTCATTGTCTTACCTCCTGCCTCTCGTGTTGCATACACAGTCAATAGCGGGCGCTGAAACAATGGAATGGTTAGAAGTGCAGCGAGTCCCCTGTCAGGTGCAGAGCTGGGTTCTCCGTATCGTAATACTTGATTGCCATCTGCTCTGCTCGTGATTCCCCTTGCTGTTCCTGTAACATAAGTGTTGGTTGCTGGACCCCCTGGAGAGGTACTGATTGTGTTAATTGTGGACGGGGCACTGGGCGACGGGCTCCCTCGCCCCGGTAGAAGGGAGCCCACCAGGAGTTTCCCGATGGCCTAGATGATCTGCAATCACGGGCAAAGTGGCCTGATTTACCACAGCACCAACGCAGTCGAGGGTACAAATACATACGCTTTGTGCGACCGGGTTGTCTACACTGATGACGCTCCTGTGTGGTTCCGACTTGTGCCGTTGGGGTTGGTGTTTCTGATGGACCTGCTTTCTCCTGCAGTGCAACTGTTCGTAGTAAACGAGGCAACGGCGTTGATGCTGACAGAGTCTGTAAAATACTTTGTGCAATCGGGTTAGCATTACTACGCAAAGCCTCTAGCAATACTGCATCGTGAGTAGCTGGTGGTAAATTAGAACCAGCTATCGCCCTTTGAAGCCTGTCTGCAAAATCTAAAAATGGTTCATTTAGCTTTTGTTTAATGGACATCCATGGTTCCTTTGTGCGCTCATATTGACTCACTGCAACAAATGCGGTTCTCGCAGCTTGTGTTGTTGCTCGTAGTATTCTACCACGTAAGCGTGTCTGAGCCTGCTGTGTCGCAAAGGCACCTGTGCCCGTTAATTGGTCAAAAGTTACTCCATGTAATTCATGACGACGATCTGCTTCTGCTTCTTGGAGTTTTTGTCTAATAAGTGTATCCCAATGTTCTAAAAACCATGTTAATATTGAGGGTGACAACACTGCTTTAGCCAAGGTTCGTACATCTTCCGGAATGACCGGTGTTGCTAATGCCATATCAATTAATAATTGGGTCTCAGGATGTGAAAGACCGTTATTTTGAACTGATTTAAACAATGAAGTAACTACTTTGTGATCTAATGGCACCCATTCATTGCCTCCCTGTTGGTTTACTATAACTGGGAAGGCGGTGAGAGGGGCCAAACGGATGCCCTCCAGTTTACACTTCTCTGCTATTAAAGACCAATCTGTTCCTGTCGTCCCCTTTCTATCTGTATTGGTATCTGTGTTTTCTGTGCTTTGTTCTACAGGGAGCTGTGATAATGGAAGTATCTTTTTCTGCTGTTGCACCATATCCTGCATCTGCCGAACTGCTGCTTGCATTTGTTTCATAAGGGCCGTCATGGTATCTGGATTTACCGCAGATTCCTCCTGCAGCTCAACTATCTCCCCTGCAGCCTCCTCCCTTATGTTGATTAGAGCTCTCCCTTTGCTAGTTTGATAAACTCTACCCTTGTCTTTATTTAGCAGTGTTGAATGTGTTTTTGACCTTGCTCCTCTCTGTGTGATAATGTGTCTAGGCAACCAGTCCGCATCGGATAGTACGTCGCTGGCTGCGTCATCACGCCCCTTTGATTCTCCTTCCTCATCTGAGTTAGAGGAAGAGGAAGTTGCCGCATCTGAATATCTCGGCGGCCGTTCTGACCAGAGCCATGTTTGGGTGTTGTCCCCTGCTTCGTCTATTTTGCACAATCTGTCTCTTTGCTCCTCTCGTAATCCTACTGACCACTTTTTATGTCTTCCTTGCTCCTTTTCTGACCCTGCCGGCCGTTTTTTATGCTCTCCATCCCACACATCACTCTCCTCCACTCTATCCTGCTCCGGCTGCCCGCGCTCCGCAACCGTAAATTTCTGCATTAAATCCGTCAACTCATCTGCCGGGTATAAGTGCTCGTGTTCCCGTTTTACGTTCTTATCTTCTACCGGATAACATTCCGCCCTTTTTTCTGGTGGTGGGCTGTCTGATAGTGGGCTAGGGGGAGGACTAGGAGGTTTAGAGCCCCCTGCTATTGAAGTGCCCACTTGCGTTTCCCGATTCATTCCCGGGAGCCGAGAACGCTCCACACCAAATAGAGATGCTCTCGCCGCTGCCCATATTTGAGCCTCTTTATGTTTTTTACTCATAGCACGACATAGCTTACCCCAGGTGGAACCCCACACCATCGTGCCCGTTTTCTCAGATTCCCGAATTTCCCTTTCAAATGTTCCCCACAATTCACGGCACATAATATCTTGCGGGTTAATAATCAACCCTCTCCCCTTTATCCATAGGATGATTCCCTTAATATCCTTTTGCGGGCATTTCTCCCCCACCTCCCTTACACATTCTTTAAATATCTGTACCACTAAATCAACATCGACGTCCTTTTCTGGCTTCATCGCCTCTCCAGAGGTTCAGCATCGTCCAGCGCACTGCCTCCGCGAATCACGTCCTGATCACGTCGGGGTCACCACTTGTTGTGATTAACGTGTCCTATCCTCAGTGCCGAAACCCGGGAGACACCGAGGGTCCACTGTGAGACTCAGACTCTCATAGAGAGGAAGGCAAAATGGCGTTTTATTGAGGGCTACAGGCACTTATATACCAGTAACAGAGCCAGCCCTTCGTGGGAGGTATCTTACCTGGTTTCTACATTTCCGTTACAGCACGTGATCTTCCGCATCGCCACATCCCTATACTACCACACAAAGGTATACAAACATCACTAGTATTCATTATGCTCAGCTGTATGGCATGGCAGTTTTAAGTAAATGCAAAAATATGCCATAGGATTTTTCATGTCAGTGTAAAAGTAGCTTCTAAAAAGCATTCACCAGTGTTGCAGGAAGCACATTATCCTTAGGAGACTGAAGGATGAAAAGCATTCCATAGGGAGTTAAGGAATTCAGAGTGGATGATCTACTTGACCTAAACCATGATCTCCAGTATGCAACCCTATAACCCTGTTTCTTTTCCAAGTGCCCTCCTTCTGTGTTTTGGCAGGTATATATTGAAATGATATAGCTGGAAGCACAATTGCTGCTTGAATATTTTTAAGAGTTGCACACTTTAAGAAACATTCCACAAAGCAGCTAGGCAACGGGAATATTGTCGCTGAACTGACACATTTTATGAAGTTCAACAAAGGCAAAAGCAAATCCTGCACCTGGGAAGGAATAACACCATTCAACAGGACAGGTTGGAGCCAACTGGATAGAAAACAGATTTTTGGAAAAGGACCTGGGGATCCTGGTAGATAAGTGGATGGTGAGGCAGCAGTGAGCCCTTGAGGAAAGAAGGCCTACCCCATACTAGGCTGCATTAGCAAGAGGGGCACCAGGAGGGTGAAGGAAATCATTCTGCCCCCTCTTTTTGGCTCTTGTGAGACTGCATATGGAGTACCATGTCCAGTTTTGGGGCCCCCAGAACAAGAAAAACATGGACACTCTGGAGCAAGTCCAGCAGAGGCCACCAATGTGATTAGGGCCCTGGCGCACGTGACATATGAGGAAAGGCTGACAGAGCTGGTTTTGTTCAGCCTTAAGAAGAGAAGGCTTGGGGGAGATCTTATTGCGGTCTACAGCTAGCTAATGGGAGGGCATAGAGAAGACAGAGACAGGCTTTTCAGAGGCACGCAGAGATAGGATGAGAAGCAACTGTAACAAGTTGGAATGTGGGAAATTGCAATTAGATATGAGGAAAACGTTTTTCATCATGTGGGTGGTCAGACACTGGAGCAGGGGCCCAGAGAGGTTGTGGGATCTCCATTCTTAAAGAAATCAAAAACATGACTGGAAAAGGCCCTGAGCAACCTGTTCTAAGTTGGCCCTGCTTTGAGAAGGAGGTTGGACCAGAGACTTCCAGAGGTCTCCTCCACCCAAAATTAAATTCGTGATGCAGAGCACTGCCAACAGAAACAGACATCAAATAAAGTAGTTTGCACAGAAGGATGCAAAGAAAGAGACCGGCAACTTTGCTCAGAACAGAATATACTTCCTCAGCAATATTGGTGATAGAGCACAGGGTGTGGTCCCTAGCAGCCATTAGAACAACTGACCCTGTTAATGTTAGAGGTTTTGATCCAGACAGAGTTCCAGAAGGAGAGTGCAGCTCTGCAGGGGGTGCCTGGGGCCTCTTGCTGAGGCCGGGGCATTGGGAAACAGTCTTCTAGCCCACAGGAGCTGCGTGCTCATTGAGGATCTGCGTTGTCAAGAAGCTGCAGGAGGAGGTCAAAAGACTGCTCAGCATCAGAGATGACAAGAAAGAGGTCAACCAGATCTCTGAGACTTCTGTGATGGCAAAGGCTGGAAGCTTGTGACTTCTTGCACCAGGAGGAAGGCTCCTGCTCCACCTCAAAATTTGCAATACAGGACAGAGTCAGTGCCCTCATAGCTGACAAAGGCCTGGGAGCTTTGTCCAACAAAGCACTCAAGCCATGTGGGCCTGAGACATGCAGGAAAAACAGGAGGAAGTGGTGAGTGATAATAGTGGGAGACTCCCTGCTGCAGGGGATGGAGATCCCCATCTGCCAACCTGACCTGTCATCTAAGGAAGATTACTGTTTGCTGGGGGCTTGGATCCAGGACACTGTTGCAAGACAGCCGAGGCTTGACAGGCTCTATTACTCCCTGCTGCTCTTCCATGTGGCCACCAATGACACTGCCAGGGTGACTTAGAAAGTATCAAGCATGACTACATGACTCTGGGGGCAATGGTCAAGGGCATGGAGGACCAGGTGGTGTTCTCCTCTATCCTGCTGGTGAGGGAGAAGGGATTGAAGAGAACCAGATGGATCCTTCAGGTCAACAATATGTTGCACAGCTGGTGTCAGCAATAGGGTTTTAGTTTTTATGACCATGGGACCCTCTTGGAGGACTGAAGATTCCTTGGAAGACATGGGATCCACCTGAATAATGGGGCAAAAGCTGTTTTGCCAACAGGCTGGGCAACCTGGGGTAAACTAGGAAGGACAGGGAAGGGAGACAGTGACCAACAATCACCTGAGGAAGGGGTGGACCAGGTTGGCAAGCAAAGTGTGTGGGATAATGTGAACAGAAGGGACCTTATCATCAACAAAGCAGGGCTGAAGGGGGCTCACCCCCAGGGTATCCACATAAAACAGAAAGTGCCTATCAGACAGAACTGTGAGGGAAGCTCTCATACCCTTCCTGGGAAATCATAGAATCGTTTTGGTTGGAAGAGACCTTTAAGATCATCAAGTCCAACCGTTAACCCAGCACTGCCAGCTCACTACTAAACCATGCCCCTCAGTGCCACATCCACACGTCTTTTAAATCCCTCCAGGGATGGTGACTCCACCACTTCCCTGAGAAGCCTGTTCCAGTGCTTTACAACCCTTTCTGTGAAGAATTTTTTCCTAATATCCAAACTAAACCTCCCCTGGCACAACTTGAGGCCATTTTGTCTTGTCCTATCACTTCTTACATGGGAGAAGAGACCGACCCCCACCTCGCTACAGCCTCCTTTCAGGTAGTTCTTCCTTTTTTTCCAGTCTAAATCAGCACAGCTGGGTGCCTCTCTGAATCATCTGTACACTAAGGCACGCAGCATGGGGAACAAACAGGAGGAATTAGAGTTCTGCGTGCAGTTACAGGGTTATGAACTCATTGGGATCACAGAGACATGGTGGGATAGCTCACATGACTGGAGCGCTGCAGTGGATGGATGCAGGCTCTTTAGGAAGGACAGGCCAGGAAGGCAAGGAAGGGGTGTTGCCCTTTATGTAAGAGAACACCGGGAATGCATGGAGCCCTGAGTAGGGATGGGTGATGAGCCAGCTGAGAGTTTATGGGCCATGATTAGCGGGCAGACCAATGTAGACAACACTGTGGTGGGTGTCTGCTATAGAACGCCTGATCAGGAAGAAGTAGATGAGGCCACCTTCAGACACATGGAAGAAGCTTCACATTTGCAAGTCCTCATAGGGAACTGAAACCACCCCGATGACTGTTGGAGGGACAACACAGCAGGCCACAAGCAATCCAGGTGGTTTCTTCAGTGCATTGACAACAATTTCCTGACACAGGTGATTGAGGAGTCGACACAGAGGTGCTCTGTTGGACCTCATACTTACAAACAAGAAAGAACTGGTTAGGGATGTGAAGGTTGGGGGCAGCCTTGGCTGCCCTGACCATGAGATGGCAGAGTTCAGGATCCTGAGAGGAGGGAAACAAGGCATTAAGCAAGACTGCAATCCTGGAGTTCAGGAGGCTTTGGCCTGTTCAGGAATATGCATGGAAGCATCCAATGGGAGATGGTCCTGGGGAGAAGAGGGGTCCAAGAGAACTGTCTCATTTTCATGGATCACAGAATCATTAAGGTTGGAAATGACCTTCAAGATCATCAAGTCCAATTGTCTACTAAACATTATCATGACCACTAAACCATGTCCTGAAGTGCCACATCTACACGTTTTTTGAACACCTCCAGGGATGGTGATTCCATCACCTCCCTGGGCATCCTGTTCCAATGCCTTACCACTCTCTCAGTAAAGAAGTCTTTCCTAATATCCAACCTAAACCTCCCCTGGCGCAACTTAAGCCCATTTCTATCACTAGTTACCTGGGAGAAGAGACCAACACCCACCTCACTACAACATCCTTTCAGGTAGTTGTAGAGAGCAATAAGGTCTCCTTTCAGCCTCCTCTTCTCTAGACTAAACACTCCTAGGTCCCCCAGCCACTCCTCATCAGACATTTTCTCCAGACCCCTCACCAGCTTCGTTGCCCTTCTCTGGACACATTCCATCACCTCAATGTCTTTCTTATACTGCGGTGCCCAAAACTGAACCCAGTGCTCAAGCTGCGGCCTCACCAGTGCCGAGTACAGGGGCACGATCACTTCCCTACTTCTGCTGGACACACTATTTTTGATACAGGCCAGGATACTGTTGTCCTTTTTGGCCACCTGGGCACACTACTGGCTCATGTTAACTTGGCCTTGTTAATCCTCATACAATTGACCTCAGCCCATCAATCCAACTTGTCCAGATCCCTCTGCAGAGCCTTCCTACCCTCAAGCAGATCGACACTCCTGCTCAATTTGGTGTCATCTGCAAACTTGCTGAGGGTGTACTCGATCCCTTCATCTAGATCATCAATAAAGATATTAAACAAGACTGGCCCCAAAACTGAGCCCTGGGAAGCACCGCTAGTGACCGATTGCCAACTGGATTTAGCTTCGTTCACCACAACTCTCTGGGCTTGGCCATCCAGACGGTTTTTAACCCAGCGAAGAGTATACCCTTCCAAGACATGAGCCGCCAGCTTCTCTAGCAGAATGCTATGGGAGACGGTGTCAAAGGCCTTACTGAAGTCAAGGTAGACAACATCCACAGCCCCTCCCCCATCCACTAGGCAGGTCACCTGGTCATAGGAGGAGATCAGGTTCATTAAGCAGGACCTGCCTTTCCTGAACCCATGTTGGCTGGGCCTGATCCTCTGGTTGTCTTCTATGTGCTGTGTAAGCGCACCCAAGATGAACTGCTCCATAATCTTCCCTGGTACTGGTACTGTGGTCAAGCTGACAGGCCTGTAGTTCCCTGGATCCTCCTTCCAGCCCTTCTTGTAGATGGGCATCACATTGGCGAGCCTCCAGTCATCTGGGACCTCCCCTGTTAAGCAGGACTGTTGATAAATGATGGAGAGAGGCTTGGCGAGCTCCTGTGACAGCTCTCCTCTGCATCCAGTAATGGGTGGAGATTCCCCTTGTCTCTCTTTTTGCTGTTAATATATTTGTATAAAACCTTTTTTATTATCCTTTACAACAGTGTCCAGATTGAGTTCTAGCTGGATTTTCGCCTTTCTGATGTTCTCTCTGCATGACCTAACTAGATCCCTGTACTCTCCTTGGGTTTCCTATCCCTTCTTCCAAAGGTGGCAAACTCTCCTCTTTTGCTTAAGTCCCAGAAAAAGCTCCTGTTCAGCCAGGCCAATCGTTTACCCGGACAGCTCGTCTTACGGCACACGAGGACAGACTGTTCCTGTGCCTCTAAGACTTTCTTCTTGAAGAATATTCAGCCTTCCTGGACCTCTTTGCCCTTCAGGACTCTCTCCCAAGGGACTTTCGCAATGAGTGTCCTGAACAGGCCAAAGTCAGCCCTCCGTAAGTCCATGGTAGTGGTTCTGCTGACCCCTCCTCCTTAATTCACCAAGAATGGAGAATTCTATCATTTCATGGCCGCTAAGCCCAAGACGGCCTCCAACCACCACATCACCCACCAGTCCTTCTCTGTTTGTAAACAGCAAGTCTAAAGATGCACCTCCCCTGGTGGGCTCACTTACCAGCTGAGTCAGGAAGTTCTCTCCCACACAATCCAGGATCCTCCTGGACTGTTTCCTCTCTGCTGTGTTGTATTTCCAGAAGACGTCTGGTAAGTTGAAGTCCCCCACGAGAACGAGGGCTGGTGATTTTGATACTTCTGCCAGATGCTTGTAGAATGCTTCATCTGCCTCTTCATCCTGGTTGGGTGGTTTGTAACAGACTCCCAACAGGTTATCTGCCTTATTGGGCTTCCCTGTTATCCTTGCCCATAAGCACTCAACCTCACCATCACCGTCACCTGTCTCTATACAATCAAACCACTCTCTAAAGTACAGAGCCACTCCACTGCCTCTCCTTCCCTTCCTATCCCTTCTGAAGAGCTTGTAGCCATCCATTGCAGCACTGCAGACATGAGTCATCCCACCATGTTTCTGTGATGGTGACTATGTCATAGCTGTCCTGCTGCACAATGGCTTCCATCTCTCCCCGTTTCTTGCCCATTCTGTGTGCATTGGTGTACATTCACTGAGCTGGGCTATCGATTTCACCCCTGACATTGGCGTGCTGCCCTTAGGCTCATCTCTAGTGAGCCTGGTTTCATCCCCTTCCCCCTTTGAGGCTAGTTTAAAGCCCTCTCAATGAGCCCCACCAACTCATAAGCAAGAACCCTTCTCCCTCTTTGAGACAGCTGAACTCTGTCTGTTGCCAGCAGGCCCAGTGCCCTGTAAATCTCCCCATGATCAAAGAAACCAAAATTATTCCAGTGGCACCAGCCTCTGAGACACATGTTAATCAGGTGTGTTTTCCTGGCCTTTTCAGTATTCTTTCCTGCCACTGAAGGGATTGAGGAAAACACTACCTGCACTCCTGAGCCTTCAACCAGTCTCCCCAATGCCCTGAAGTCCTTTTTAATGGCTTTTGTACTTCTATACACAATCTCATCACTTCCAATCTGCATTACCACCAATAGGTAATAAACCAATGGCTGCACCAGACCACGGAGTTTCCTGGTAGCGTCTCTGACCCGCCCCCCAGCACTTCCCTGTGGGATGGATTCGGTCAGCATATGGAGCCCTCTGTTCCCCTCAGAAGGGAATCGCCTATGACAATGACCCTCCTTTTTTCCTTAACACAAGACGTTCTAATGCATGGGGTTGGCTGACTCACCCCAGGCAACCCCTTGGTCCAACTTTCATCTACATCATTTCCCTGGCCTTCAAGTTCCAGAGACCCATACCTGTTGTGCAGGGGCAACTGGGAAGGTGAGAGAGGCTGGGAGGGGATTCGCCTGCCCTCCATGCAGGGGTGACCTGTTTCCATTTCCCCCTGTTTCTTAGGTCCCCTCCTTCTGCCTGGTGGCAAGAGGGGAGGGGATCACCCTCTGCTTTTTGTGGAGCCTCCTTGCCTCAGGGTGTGGCTCCACCGATCTATCGCCCTCTCACACTCCCTGATACTCCTTAACCTTTCCAAATCCTCTTTCAGCTCTGACATCAGGCTGAACAGCTCATTCACCTGGTCACACCACACACAGGTGTTGTCTCTGCTGCCCTCCAGTATGAGTGACAGGCTTAGGCACTCCCTACAGCCGGAGACCTGGACAGCTGCATGTTTGTGTGAGAGCTCTGTCTGGGTCTCCATATTCCTTCTGGCGAATATCAGCTGCGAAAGGAAGAGTAGGGAAAATGTGGGCCCTCTGGAGAATGGGAATGGGGACGTGGTCACAAAGGACATGGAGAAGGCTGAAGTACTCAATGACATCTTTGCCTTGGTCTTTACTGGTAAGACTTTCCTTGAGGAATCCCATGTCCTGAAATGAGTGGGAAAGTCCAGGGCAAGGCAGACTTGCCATTGGTGCAGGAGGATTGGGTTAAGGAATATTTAAGTAAACTGGACAGACACAAGTCCATGGCGTCTGATGGGATGCACCCATGTGTGCTGAGGGAGCTGGCTGACGTCATTTCAAAGGCCACTCTCGATTATCTTTGAAAGATCATGGCAATCGGGAGAGGTTCCCAGGGACTGGAGGAAAGCAAATGTCACTCCTATCTTCAAGTAGGGCAAGAACAAGGATCCAGGGAACTACAGGCCTGTTCAGCCTCACCTTGATCCCTGGGAAGGTGATGGAGCAACTAATCCTGGAGACCATTTCCAGGCCCATGAAGGACAAGAAGGTGATCGGGACTAGTCAGCATGGATTTATGAAGGTGAAATCACGTCTGACCAACGTGATAGCCTTCTACGATGAGGTGACTGGCTTGGTGGACAAGGGGAGAATAGTGGCTGTTGTTTATCTTGACTTTAGTAAGACTTTTGACAACATCTCCCATAACATCTTCATAGACGAACTGATGAAGTACTGACTAGATAAGTGGACAGGCTGGAGAAATGGGCAGAGAGGAATCTCACAAAAAGGATCTGGGTGTCTTAATGTACAACAAGTTGAACATGAGGCAGCAGCGTACCCTTGCGACAAGGAAGGCCAGCCCCCCTACCAGGCTGTATTAGCATAAGTGTTGCCAGCAGGTCGAGGGGGATGATCCTTTCAGTGCTGGTGAGGCCACACCTGGAGTCCTGTGTCCAGTTCTGGGCTCTCCGGTACAAGAGAGACATGGACAAACTGGAGAGAGTCCAGAGAAGGGCCACAAAGATGATTCAGCCACTGGAACATCTGACATGTGGATAGGCTGAGAGAGCTGGGATTGTTCATCCTAAAGAAGAGAAGGCTCAGGAAGATCTTACAGATCCATGTAAGTATCTGAAGGGAGGGTGTCAAGAGGATGAGGCCAGTCTCTTTTCAGTGCTGCCCAGTGACAGGACAAGAGGCAATGGGCACAAACTGAAACACAGAAAATTCCATTTAAACCTAAGAACACACTTTTTTACTGTGAGGGTTTGGTTGAACAGGTTGCTCAGAGACGTAGTGGAATCTCTGTCCTTGAGGATATTCAAAACCCAACCGGAAACAGTCCTAGGCAACCTGCTCTAATAGACCCTACTTTAAGAAGGGGGGGTGGACTAGATGACCTCCAGAGGTCCCTTCCAACCTCAACCATTCTGTGACTCTGTGATTTCTGATTATTTTATGATTCTTGCACAGGACAAAAAGCTTCTTTTAAGGATGCCATTAAAAAGAAGAACTTTATAATCTTGAATCTAAAAATTAGAACAGAATAGAATAGTTCCAGTTGGAAGGGACCTACAGTGATCACCTAGTGCAACTGCCTGACCACTTCAGGGCTGACCAAAAGTTAAAGCATGTTATTAAGGGTAATGTCCAAATGCCTCTTAAACGCTGACAGTCTTGGGGCATCAACCACCTCTTAAGGAAGTCTGTTCCAGTTTTTGACCACCCTATCAGTAAAGAAATGTTTCCTAATGTCAAGTCTGAACCTCCCCTGCCGCAGCTTTGAACCATTCCCACACGTCCTGTCACTGGATACCAAGGAGAAGAGCTCAGCACCTCCATCTCCACTTCCCCTCCTCAGGAAGCTGTAGAGCGCAATGAGGTCACCCCTCAGCCTCCTTTTCTCCAATCTAGACAAGCCCAGTGTTCTTAGCTGCTCCTCATAGGACATGCCTTCAAGCCCTTTCACAGAATCACAGAATCACAGACTGGTAGGGGTTGGAAGGGACCTCTGGAGATCATCTAGTCCAACCCCCCCTGCCAGAGAAAGATCACCTGGGGCAGGTTTCACAGAAATGTGTCCAGGTGGGTTTTGAAAGTCTCCAGAGAAGGAGACTCCCTCCACAATCTCCCTGGGCAACCCATTCCAGTGTTCCGTCACCCTCACAGTGAAGAAATTTTTCCTGATGTTCAGATGGACTCTCCTGTGTTCCAGTTTGTGCCCGTTGCCCCTTGTCCTATCACTGGGAACCACTGAAAAGACACTGGCACCATCCTCTTGGCACCCACCACAACCTTCAGATAGTTATAAACATTGATAAGATATAGAATCATAGAATTGTCAGGGTTGGAAGGGACCTTAAAGATCACCTAGTTCCAAGCCCCCTGCTAATGGCAAGGACATCTCCCACTAGAGCAGGTTGCTCAGAGCTCCATCCAGCCTGGTCTTAAAAACATCCAAGGATGGGGCTTCCACCACCTCTCTGGGAAACCTGTTCCAGTGTCTCACCACCCTCATGGTGAAGAAATTCTTCCTAATGTCTAACCTGAATCGACCTATCTCTACCTTTAATCCATTCCCTCTAGTCCTATCACTGCCCAACAGCCTAAAAAGGCCCTCACCAGCTTTCTTGTAGGCCCCCTTCAGATACTGGAAGGCCACAATAAGGTCTCCCCAGAGCCTTCTCTTTTCCAGACTGAACAACCCCAACTCTCTCAGTCTGTCCTCATAGGAGAGGTGCTCCAGCCCTCTGATCATCCTCGTGGCCCTTCTCTGAACACGTTCCAGCACATCCATATCCTTTCTGTAATAGGGGCTCCAGAAGTGGACACAGTACTCTAGGTGGGGTTTCACGAGAGTGGAGTAGAGGGGGAGAATCACCTCTCTCGACCTGATAGCCACGCTTCTCTTGATGCAGCCCAGGACATGATTGGCCCTCTGGGCTGCAAGAGCACGCTGATGGCTCATGTTGAGCTTCTCATCCACCAGCACTCCCAAGTCCTTTTCTACAGGGCTGCTCTGAAGCCAGTCACCGCCCAGCCTATATTGGTGCTTGCGATTGCTCTGACCCAGATGGAGTACCTTGCATTTGGCCTTATTGAACTTGATGAGGTTGGCATGGGCCCACCTCTCCAGACTGTCAAGGTCCCTCTGGATGGCATCCCTTCCCTCCAGCATGTCAGCTGCCCCACACAGCTTGGTCTCGTCAGCAAACTTGCTGAGGGTGCACTCAATGCCACTGGCCACGTCGCTGACAAAGATGTTAAACAAGACTGGTCCCAGTACTGATCCTTGAGGGACTCCACTTGTCACTGGTCTCCACTTGGATACCGACTCATTGACAACCACTCTTTGGGAGCGGCCATCAAGCCAGTTCTTTATCCACTGAATTGTCCATCCATCAAATCCATATTTCACCATCTTGGAGACCAGAATGTCATGCGGGACAGTGTCAAAGGCTTTGCTCAGGTCCAGGTAAATGATGTCGGTTGCTCTTCCCCCATCTATTGATGTTGTGACCTTCTCATAGAACGCCACCAGGTTAGTCAGGCATGATTTGCCCTTGGTGAAGCCATGTTGGTTGTAGCCAATCGCTTCATCATTATTCATCTGCCTCAGTAGTGCCTCCAGGAGGATCTGCTCCATGATCTTACCAGGCACAGAAGTGAGGCTGACTGGTCTATAGTTCCCGGATTTGTCCACCTTCCCCTTTTTCAATATGGGGGTTATATTTCCCCTTTTCCAGTCAGTGGGGACTTCACCGGACTGCCGTGACTTTTGGAATATAATAGATAGTGGTTTAGCAACCTGATCCGCCAGTTCCCTCAGCACCCGTGGGTGTATCCCGTTGGGTCCCATGGACTTGCGCACTTTCAGGTCCAAGAGAGATATTCCAGTCCCTTAATCATCCTCATAGCCCTCCGTTGGGCTCTCTCCTGAACTGGGGAGACCAGAACTGGACACAGTACTCCAGATGTGGCCTCACTGGGGCAGAGTAGAGGGGGAGGGCAGCCTCCCTCTGCCTGCTGGCCACACTCTTCTTAATGCACCCCAGGATACCATTGGCCTTCTTGGCCACAAGGGCATATTGCTGGCTCATGGGTAACATTGTTCACCAGGACTCCCAGGTCCTTCTCCGTCGAGCTGCTTTCTAGCAGGTCAACCCCTAACTTGTACTGGTGCGTGGGTTCCACCCATGCCAAGCTTTCACCCTAAAAAAGCTTTCACCAGCTTTGTTGCCCTCCTCTGGACACATTCAAGGCCCTTCACATCCTTCTTAAATTGTGGGGCCCAGTACTGCACACAGTACTCAAGGTGAGGCTGCACCAACGCTGAATACAGCGTGATAATCACCTCTTTTGACTGACCGGTTATACCGTGTTTGATGCACCTCAGGATGCGGGTTGCCGTCTTGGCTACCAGGGCACACTGCTGACTCACTCTGAACCTACAATCAACCAGCACCCCCAGATCCCTTTCTACAGGGCTGCTTTCCATCCTCTCCCTCTCCCATTTTATATTTGTGTCCAGCATTACTCCATCCCAGGTGCAGAATCCAGCATTTGTTTCATGCCATTGATGATTGCCCAGTGCTCCAATCTATCCTGATCCCTCTGCAAGGCCTCTTGTCCCTCAAGAGATTCAATAGCACCTCCCTGTTTGGTGTCATCAGCAAACGTACTAAGGGTGCATTCAACTCCTGCACCCAAAACATTGATAAAAGTATTGAACTGGCCCTAGGATTGAGCCCTGAGGACCACCACTGGTGACTGGCTGCCAGCCAGAGGTAGCCCCATTCACTAAGACCCTCTGAGCCCTGCCCTTCAGCCAGTTCTTCACCCAGCGCACCATGAACCTGTTCATCCCACAGTTGGACAACTTGTCCAGAAGGATGCTGTGAGGGACAGTATCAAAAGCCTTACTAACATCCAGAAAAACTACATCCACCACCTTCCCTCGACCCGCTAAGCGGGCGACCTTAACGTAGAAGGATATCAAATTAATTAGACAGGACTTTCCCTTTGTGAATCCATGTTGTCTATGCCTGATGATTGCATTATCCTTTAAATGGCTTTCAATAGCACCCAGTATGATCTTCTTCATAATTTGTTCATGTACTGAGGTTAACTAACAGGTCTGTAGTTTCCTGGGTTGCCCTTCTTGTAAATTGGAATAATGTTGCCTAGCTTCCATTCAGCAAGAACCTCCCCAGACCCTCAAGAGCTTTGGTTGATGATTGAGAGAGGCCCTGCTGTAACATCCACCAAGTCCTTCAGCACTCTGGGATGAATCCCATCAGGCCTCATGGACTTATGAACATTCAGCTGATACAGCTGGTCCCTTACAATTTCAGTGTCCACAAATGGAAAGTCACTGTTCTATCAGTCGTGGTCCTGTGACTCAGATGGGCTGGGCAGCCCAAGGTCTATCAGTATTATTAAAGCATTGAATGCCTCTGCCTTTTCTTCATCCCTGTTAGCCAGGTGACCATCTTCAACAAGTATCAGTCCAGTGTATTCTTTACACCCCCTCTTACTATTAACATACTTTGAAAATCCTTTCTTGTTGTCTGACACAACACTGGACAGTTTCAGCTTTAATTGAGCTTTGGCCTTTTGTGTCTTTTCCCTGCATACGTGAACCACGACTCTGTAATCTTACTGCAAAGTCTGACCTTACTTCCAGAGATTGTACAGGTTTTTTTCCCTCTTGATTTCCATGAGGAGTTCCCTGTTCTGCCAAGCTGGTTTTCTGCCCTGCTTGATTGACTTACAACACAATGCTTCAAAAAGGTGGTTCTTAAAGACTGACCAGCACCCACGGACACCAAAGCCCTCAAAAGCTGATCCCCAGGGTACTCTGCTAAATAGCTCCCTGAATAGCTTAAAGTTTGCTCTCCTGAAGTCCAGGGTTAGCAATGCTGCTGACCTTTTTTCTCATTACACTGAGAATTTTAAACTCAACCATTTCATGATTGCTGTGGCCAAGACAGCCTCTTACCATCACATTCCCCACAAGTACTCTTCTATTCACAAATAACAAGTCTAGGAGGGCATCTTTCCTAGTTGGTTCACTGAGTACTTCTGACAAGAAGTTATCCCCTACAAAGTTCAAGAATTTCCAAGACCTGCTTGTCACAGCAGTATGATATTCTCAGTTGGTGTCTGGAAAGTTGAAATCTCCCATAAGGATGAGGGATACCAATCCAGAAATTTCTCCAAATTGACAATAAAATAGGTCGTCAGTGCTATTCTGGCTGGGCAATTGGTTGTAAACACCCACTACAATATCTCCTTTGTTTTCCATGGCCCTAATCCTCATCCAGAGGCTCTCCACCACATCATCACTAACTCTAAGGGCTGTACAAACAAACCACTCCCTTACGTATGGTGCAACACCTCCACCTCGCCTGCCCTGCCTATCCCTCGTGAACAGCCTGTATCTCTCCATCCCAGCACTCCAACTGTGGGACTCATTCCACCAAGTCTCACTAATAAAAATGATATTGTAGCTCTGAGAGCTGACCAATGCTTCCAGTTCATCCTGGTTGTTTCGCATACTGCGTGCATTGAAGTACAAGCATTTCAGATATGCTCCTGAGTCCTCCATTCTCTCAGGAGCAGTGGAAATGTTCCCACTAGCATTGACACCCTCAGGCAATGCCATGCCAACCCTTGGCTTACCTACTGAAGCTTATTTTCATAGGGAACTTCCGTTCCCTAGTGTTGACATGAGGATCGCTGATCTATGCCATAAAGGGTTGTTTGGGCCCTTTTTTTGTTTGTTTGAGTTTCCTTTTGAAATGATGATGGCGTTCAGAAGGAGTAGATGAAATTATTCCCCTCACAAAAAAAAGCCCAATCAATAATGTTGGAAATTCCAATAGAGTGTCCTTTGTAATTACAAAGTCTCTTTATAATTGCTTGGTTGATGTTAAAATCAGGTGATGGTCATCTTCCTCTTCATTGAAATCAATTTGTGGCAAATGCCATCTGAGACAGTTGTGGATGTCCCATTCACACCCACTGTTACTCTCACCCACTGTAGTGAGTTGACCTTGGCTGGACGCCAAGTGCCCACCAATCCGCTCTCTCACTCTCCCTCCTTGGTGGGACAGGGGGAGAAAATAAGATTAAAAACTCGTGGGTCGAGATAAAGGCAGTTTAGTGAAGAAAAGCAAAGGCCACGCGCAGAAGCAAAGCAAAGTAAAAAGATTTATTCTCTACTTCCCATCAGCAGGCGATATCCAGTCACTTCCTGGGAAGTAGGGCCTCAGTACGCGTAGTGGTTACTTTGGAAGACAAATGCCATAATAACAAATGCCTCCACTCCTCCTCCTTTCTCTCAGCTTTTATTGCTGAGCACGACATCACATGGTATGGAATAGCCCTTTGGCCAGTGGTCCTGGCTATGTCCCCTCCCAACCTCTTGCCCACACCCAAGCCTACTGGCCATTGGGGGTGGGGAGGGTTGGAGAGACAGCCTTGGTGCTGTGCGAGCACTGCTCAGCAGTAGCCAAAACACGTGTGTTATCAACACCTATCAACATAGTACCTCAAGGAGATTTAACCTTAGGGGAAAATAACTCATGATTTGAATTGGGAGAATGATGGAGACTTAAGTTCATGCATGGACTACTGGGGATTGAATAACATTACCATCAAGAACTGGTATCCCTTTCCTCTCATTCCAAAGCTGTTTTGCAACTGGAGTGTTTGCAGAGGTCATGCTGGTTTACTAAACTGGATCTGAGGGGCTTATAATCTTATTTGTGTTTGTCATGGTGATGAGTGAAAAACTGCCTTTTTTTGTAAGTATAGCCATTTGGAGAACTTTGTGGTGTCTGTTGGCCTGTGTAGTGCCCCTGCCAATTTTCAGCGCTTTGTGAATGATGTCTTCTGCTATTTGTTGAACAGTTATGTCATTGGATATCTGGATGACATTTTATTTTACTTGTCTACATGTGAGGAACATGTTGTTCATGTGTGGGAGGGTCTCTCCCACCTTTACCACCTTTATGCCAAGCTGGAGAAGCATGCCTTTTTCTAATGGTGTATGAACATCTCAGGGTACTCAATGGGCCCTGAGGTGTGAGCATGGACATGAAGATTGACACTGTTCTTCATTGTCAGGTTCCCTCAATGGTGTGTGACATGCAGCATTTTTTGAGCTTTTCAAATTTTTATCAGAAATTGTGTAGACTAGGTAAGTGATCGTTCCCCTGTACTTGGCACTGTTGAGGCTGCACCTTGAATACCGTGTACAGTTTTGTGCCCTTCAGTACAGGAATGACATAATGGTGCTGGAGAGCATCCAAAGAGGGGCAACAAAGCTGGTATAGGGTTTAGAGAACAAGTTTTATGAGGAGCGTCTGAGGGAACTATATTTGTTTAGCCTGGAGAAAAGGAGGCTGAGAGGAGACCTTATCACTCTACAGCTACCTGAAAAGAGGTTGTAGAGAGGTAGGGGTTGGTCTCTTCTCCCAGGTATGAAGTGATAAGACACAAGGAAATGGCCTCAAGTTAGGCTAGTTGTTTCCATTTATGCCCGTTGCCTCTTGTCCTGTCACTGGGCGCCACTGTTTAGAGCCTGGATCCATCTTCTTTACACCCTCCCATCAGGTATTTATACATATTGATCAGATCCCTCATGAGCCTTCTCTTCTCTAGGATGAACAGTCCCAGCTCTCTCAGCCTCTCCACATATGTCAGATGTTCCAGTGGCTGAATCATCTTTGTGGCCTTTCTCTGGACTCTTCCCAGTATGTCCATTCCTGTCTTGTACTGGAGAGCCCAGAACTGGACACAGGACTCCAGTGCTGAGTATAGGTGAAAGGATCACCTCTCTTGACCTGCTAGCAAATATATTTTGCTTTCTTTTAAATGCCTTCTCATTGTCTTTTTAAACGCTATTGTATGTTTTCTAGAAGGTGTTTTCATTTTTTACTGATGGCTTGCCTTTGTGCCAGAAGTGAAAACTAGCACAGGCGATACTGAAGTTCTCCCTCTGGAATCTCAATTTCAAGTAATGCAATGTGTATACCTTTATGTTAGCAGTAGTTAGCTGTGAAAGGAAGGCTTTACTTGTGTTTCTTATGTGTAGTTACTTGTTCATCAGGATTCACTGCATAGATTACTATGTCGACATTCTGTTTTGCTTTTTTAATCATTACTTTAGGTTCTTTTTTTTTTTACATTTATTACATAGGAATGAACCATTTTTGAGCATGTTTGTAACAGAAAGTGTCAATGAATTAAAACATTTGAATGTTTAATGTTCTTCTTTTCTTCTTTGGGAATTACTACAGGCACAGCTGATTGCACAGTCTATGGGTCAAGCATTTAGCGTGGCCTACCAGGAATTTCTGAGGGCAAATGGAATCAATCCAGAAGACCTAAGCCAGAAGGAATATAGTGACTTGCTCAATACCCAGGACATGTACAATGATGACCTGATTCATTTTTCCAGATCTGAAAACTGCAAAGATGTATGTCTCTGCTTTTTTTCTATAACAGCATTAAGCTTATATATCCTGAGTTCAGGCTTGTTCTGGCAACAATTAGAAAGCTATTCGTATTTCCAATAAATAATCTCACTGAGGCAATTTCTATTTTTCCCATTAGGTTTATCCTGTGGGCAATTCTGGTTTAAGAGCAAACAGTGAACCCTAAATTAATCAATAGTTGAATGATTTACTGTCTCTGTGTATTCTTTTTACCAAACAATTTTTGCATTTGAGACATTACATGTCATTGAAATGAATATGCAGTAGACAGTATATATTTTTTTGAGTCAATGAGGTTGATAAGAGTGGCTGACCTCAAATTTTAAAAGGCTATATGTATATTTGCTGCTGGTTTAACTAATAAAGATGAAGTAGTGTAACACTGAAACACACAGGTAATTGTTTCTGAAAACACATCCACAAGTACTTTAAATCCCTCCCTGACTTAATTCTGTTTACCAAAGTCCATCATGTCAGGGTTTCTTCTATACCAGATCCCTCCAGCCAAATGAACAGATGAGTTCTTTTTGCGGGGGATTTTGAATTAAACAAAATCTTTAGTTTTAATGTTATTTGACAGTTGAAGTAATTTTGACTGTTTTAAACAATATACCCTACTGTATTTTGAAGGCATTTTGCAAATGAGAAGCCTGTGGTTTTTTATATGGAAACATATGGGGGGGTGGGATCATCAGTTCCATAGATGAGAAAAAAGCTTTTGTTTGAAACTCTCTTTCTTATGATTCAGGTTTATATTGAAAAGCAAAAGGGAGAAATTCTAGGTGTAGTGATTGTGGAATCTGGCTGGGGATCCATTTTGCCTACAGTTATCATAGCCAACATGATGCATGGAGGACCAGCAGAGAAGTCTGGGAAACTAAATATAGGGGACCAGATGATGTCAATTAATGGAACCAGTTTGGTTGGCTTACCACTTTCAACATGCCAGAGCATTATAAAGGTACAGAGAATATTCCTGGATATTACACTTTCTAAAACCTTTATTAGAGTAGTGGGAGAGCAAAAAGTATAGAACTATTTATTGTTTATCAACTCTGATCTTGTGCATTTTATAGCAGTTTCCTTTTGATGACGTTAGAGTGAAAATTCTGTTTTACCTATTTTTTGAGCCCTAAAAAGGGATCTATGTATTTAGCTGCTTAGACCAGGGCATGATGCAGGACTTCAGGTCCCAAGGGTATATTTGGATCTAAAAGGAAGGTGTCTGTCACTATCTGGAGGCACCTAAACTTCATAGGACCATCTGCATTGGTGCAATTTTAGCTATTTAAATGATTCCTGTGATGTAGTTTCTAGAGAAATGAGTCAGCTTTTAAAAGCTTGGATTTTTAAAACAGATTTTAACATTTTTCTAAACTTTGAATTTAAAATAAAAATTAAACCTATATATTTTCTGGAGAAACAACTTGAGTATTGTAAAGTATACTGTTTCTTTGAATTTGTCTAAATGGTGGGATTTTTTAATTGGAAGAACTTCCTTTTAACTGACATGAGAGCATGCAAATGCAAAAAGCATGTGAGTCAACTGGAAATTAAGAGCCTCTGGGGTAGATGCAACATACAAGAGAATAGGTATTTAAACATGAAAATTTCAGGAGGGGGAAAGATGAAACCTTTGAAAATGTTGGAAATTCACCTAATTATCTTCTGGGCTACCTATTGAAATAGTCAATTACCACAGAACTGCTGCATATTATAGCATGTAGACATGCAATATAATGCCATATATGACTATAGAAATCCTTCTGTGTCCCTGATGGGTAGTAGTGTTCTGCAACAGAAAAAAATGTTTGCCTTTTGTTGCCCATGGATTCCTTTCTTAATGTTTGAACTAAAAAATTTGCAATAAAAGTCTGATATTCTGGTTTCTCAAAATGTAAATGCCATGCACTGACCAGTAAGAGATACTTACGTCTCTGACACCAACCATTCTAGATTCAATGAATTCAAATAATATCTTGTGAATGCCATATATTAAAATCTTGGTAATGACACCCTTTTTTATTTTTTTTCCTGAAGCAGAAAAAAACCTTAAGTATCTTTGCGCCAACTTCAGTGGAACAAAGTTCACCACCCTTCATGTTATCAGCTTTGTTATACTTGTTTTCTATCCCATATCAGTTTTAATTCTAAAACTGATGTATTCTTTTCTCATACAGATGGACTTTTGCTGTGATGCATTAAGAATCTTCCATACTTTTTCAATGTGAAAACAATCAAAAAGCAAGCTTTGCTGTCTCCTGCCTTTAGGGGCCTTTCTACTCCTTTTTCATGGATACATGAGGTTTTTTTCTAAAGGACCTGATAGCCATTTATCATTCTGTTAATAAAGTAGTCGATGTATTTGCAGGTTTTTATAGCCATGCATCTAGAACTGTTTATGTAATATTTTTGGATAGCACAAATGAACCCCCAAATGAAACATCAGTATATAAGTATATATTTCCATGTTACAGAAATATTCTAAGATTGTAAACTTTTTTAGTATACTATAAGGACTCCTATGAAAACATAAGCATTTTATATAGATGAGGAGAATATCTTGCAAGTACTTCACACAAGGTTATTTTAAAATTAGAGGTGTAAGTCTTGCTACCAATTGATTATAAACCATTTACAAACTGACAGATCTAGGAAGAAACTTTCCATATGTGATGGTTATTCCCTAATTGCATTATGCTACCTATGTCTTTTTCAAAAGCATCTGGTGCTGACTACTATCAGAATCAGATTCAAAACAAAATCAGCAGCAGTAAACTGCATGTAGAGACATCAGTATATTACCTTAGCTGTAATAGGAGTTATTTTTCTGAATGAAATCCTAATCTTGCTGAAGTCAGTGGCAGGCAACTGATTGTTATCAATAGAACCCATACTTGACTTTGTGCATATGAAAGAAATTCAAAAGCAGGCATTGGAATTGATAAATGTTACCATGATTGAAGCTCGAAGCTACCGTACTCTCTACATAGCATCTCTTTCCCATATGGGTTCTATTTATTGAAGGCTAAATATGTGTAAATGCAACATTTAAGGGTAATGTGTGTTCAGTTCTCTATGTTTTATAGAAAAAAGTAATCTAACATTGAAGTCAGATTTATCTTCAAAAAAACAACTCTGAATGCTTGAATAAGTGTAATAGACTCTACAATTATCTCCACTTTTATGTTTGGGTTTTCCTTCTTCATTTAGTTCTTCTGGTAGCAAGGATTTAATGGTGCATGTGATAAATCCAGTTTAGAAGGGAGATGTAATGTAAATGTGAGTATCACTTATACATGGACTTGATGTTTTCATTACAGAATTTAATATAACTACACCAGGGAAGCCACTTATTTGTAACTATCTATCTTAGCTGCATATTTTAAATTTCATTACCCAGCCAGAATTTTTGGCAGCTTTCTCATCAACTGCATAGACCTGTTTTTTATTTCCTTTGCTTCCTTTAGAACAATAATTTGTGTTCTCAAATGAAGAAATTGCCATCAGAAAGCTAGATTTCTTAAAACAACCACATCAGCTTCTTGACAAGAAGAGTTTTATAGTGCATCATTCAATTCACTGAGCATCCTGTTGCTTGTGTCTGATATTCAGAAATCCTGTTTCATAATGATACATTCAAAGAACTGCTTATAAAGGGCTATTCCCATGTTAACAATTAAAGTACTGTTTTTCCTAGTGCTCATGTTAAATTGTTTCACACCATCTTTGTCAACATTTTTCATGGTGATGGTTATTTTTTGCAGGGTTTGAAAAACCAAGTACAAGTTAAACTGAATGTAGTTAGATGTCCTCCGGTAACCACAGTTTTGATCAGGAGACCTGACCTCAGATACCAGTTAGGCTTCAGCGTACAGAATGGGATTGTAAGTAGATTCCAGACTTTCTGGTGATGCATTTACATATGTTAAAATTTACATATATAATGTAGTTTTTCTCTCACTGCAGCAGGGGCTCAGTACACATTTTAAGTCTAAGATATGAAAGCTGAATTGACCAAAGTTATTCATCTGATCTTTTTCCCCAGTCAAATGTAGGAAAAGAAAATTTATTTCATAGATTTAGAATCATTCAGAGGAGTAAAAAGGCTGGCTTAGGTTAAAGGAACAAAAGTGTATGTAGAAAGCTGCTTTCAGTCTGTATCATTTGTGTCTCAGACCAAACCATTGTATATGGTCTCAGGAGAAAGAGTCTGTCTTTAATTATCTCTTAATGCAACACTTATGCACTTTGAAATTTTTGTAAACTATGATTCTTTATACACTCTTAAATTTTCAAATCATGAAGTAACAAGTATAATATGGATAGCTATTGGTGGATGGTTTCTTTTGCTTTTGGAAGAGAATGTGTAGAACTTGATAGCTAATAAATGTGACCTCAAATCAGTGATCCACTACATTTTAGACTTTGTTGCAAACACATGTATTTAAATACTGAATTATTATTTGTTCTTAAAAGTCTCTGTTCCATATCAAAACTGTGATGATTTTGTCCTTTCCCTTCCAGATCTGTAGCCTTATGAGAGGAGGTATAGCAGAGCGAGGAGGAGTGCGAGTTGGTCATCGTATCATTGAAATCAATGGGCAGAGTGTAGTAGCAACACCTCATGAGAAAATTGTTCACATTCTCTCAAATGCTGTTGGTGAGGTAGGAGCAAGAAGCGTGCCTAGACAGTATTGCATATTTCATCATTGCCTCTTTTGGGTTGTTACCATTCAAACAAATACTAGAAGTGGCAGTGAGAACCACCAAGGTTTTTCTTATTATTGAAGTGTCCACAGCTTCAGATAAAATTGAGATGATTGGTAGATAACACCTTAGACAATCTTTTTTCCCCAGACCTTAGTATGGATGTGAAAATACTCAGGCTTTCCTTTGTCCTATGTTACCCCGGATAGTTTCTTCCCTAGTGCTCCCTAGGCTATGGACACTCATGGTTTTGGTGGTATGCCTAATAGGAGTATTGATTAACATGTCTTATTACCTTCTAGATTCATATGAAGACCATGCCAGCTGCTATGTACAGACTGTTGACTGCGCAAGAGCAACCAGTTTATATCTAAGGCTGATACCTCACCTTCACAACATACATGGAGGATTTTTTTTTTTCTCATTACTGCTTCTGTTTCTAGTGCTGCATTTGTGTCTGCAGATACATTTCCCTCTCTCCCCAACATTTGCTGTGTATAGAGGGGGAGGGAAAATACAGCCATGAAACTTTTTGATTGCATCTCTATACAAGTAAAGCTTTATGCAACTCCACACATAAAGTAAATAGCAGCAGCAGCAGTAGACATGGTAAGATTCACAAAAAGAAGACTTACATTGCCTATGAAGAATGAGTAACTGATGCTGTCATAAAACCCATTCTTCAAATGCACACCCTTTAATTTCTGTTCTTCAGGATAGTAGAACCCCAAAAGGTGCTCCATGAGTCAATACAGACAATGCAATTTTGACACATTTCAGCAAATAATTCAAATGTGATTTTTTTGCAGTTGGGTCCCTCAAATTTCTAATTTTTAAAATACTTCTTTTTCAAATGCAATGTGTCTTTTATATGCCCATTTCAGAGGTTAAATGAGGGGGAAAGGGAGTGATCCAGAAAGAGCAATATTGAGGGGCTCTGCTGAGAAGCTATACATTCTAATCTCTTAATTACAGATTTGGTGCACACAACTGTGTGCTTGTGTATACTGACATTTTAAAATTGTGCTTAATATTTATGAAGCTTGAAAATAATAGATCTGCACACTGTTCTAAGTATTTTTGTTACACTGAGCCAGTTTAAAAGCATTTTTTGTTGCAAGACATCTAATTTTATTGACCTTTTTCTTTAGATATAGATAAATGGGAGAAGTAAAGGTAAGGTGGGAATAAATTTAGTTATTTTACTATATAAGTTCATTTGTGATTTGTTTTTCCACATAACAGTTAGAGGATGTATGAGTTCTATAAGGATTTGTATGAAGAAGAAAAGTAAAGATGTATGAAATACAGGATTTGATTGGCCTATAACTTATATCAGGGACAAAGAGGAAAAACAGTAAAAGAATAAAGCAACTTATGTCTCTTTTTCCTTAAGAAGAAAACATTCCATTTTGTGTAGCTACATTCTGCATTCTGTCCATACTGCATACTTCTGTTTACAATAAATTTGAACCATATATTTAGACCAGGCTGATGCCTTTAATTTTCTGAAAGCAACAGTTTCTGCCATGTCTTATTGAAATATAAAGGCTCAGTGTGATTAAAAACAAGACCAGAACACATGGGACAGAGGGAGGGGTGCAAAGTAATTTTCTTTTTTACATATAGCCATAAAAAAAAATA
>JANVCC010001782.1:0-10123 GCA_025345505.1 Todiramphus chloris collaris | reverse complement strand
GTGGCATGATGAGTGGAAGGGAATTTACCCTTGAACATCCAGTTTAGGACTGGTAACCTTGGTGCTAGGAGGAGCTGTGCTTCAGTACCGATCACTTCTGAAGCAGCTCGAACTCCTTCATAGTCTGCCAATATTTCTTTTTCAGTTGGAGTATAGTTGGCCTCGGAGCCTTTGTATCCTCGACTCCAAAATCCTAGGGGTCGACCTCGAGTTTCCCCTGGTGCTTTCTGCTGGAGGCTCCAGGTAGGACCATTATTCCCAGCTGCAGTATAGAGCACATTTTTAATGTCCTGTCCAGTTCGGACTGGCCCAAGAGCTACTGCATGTACAATCTCTCTTTTGATCTGTTCAAAGGCCTGTTTTTGTTCAGGACCCCAATTAAAATTGTTTTTCTTTCGAGTCACTTCATAGAGAGCTTTTGCAATCTGACTGTAACCAGGAATGTGCATTCTCCAGAAACCTACAGCACCTAAGAAGGTTTGTGTTTCCTTTTTGTTAGTTGGTGGGGACATTGCTGTTATTCTGTTAACCACATCCATCGGGATCTGGCGATGCCCATCTTGCCATTTGATTCCCAAAAACTGTATCTCTCGTGCAGGTCCCTTGACCTTGCTTCTTTTTATGGCAAAACCAGCGTCTAAAAGGATTTCAATTATTTTCTTACCTTTCTCAAAAACTTCTTCTGATGTGTTACCCCACACAATGATGTCATCAATGTATTGCAGGTGTTCTGGAGCTCCACCTTTCTCCAGTGCAGTGTGGATCAGTCCATGGCAAATGGTAGGGCTGTGTTTCCACCCCTGGGGCAGTCGATTCCAGGTGTATTGGACACCTCTCCAGGTGAAAGCAAACTGAGGCCTACACTCTGGTGCTATTGGAATAGAGAAAAATGCATTATCAATGTCAATGGTAGCATACCACTTAGCAGCCTTGGACTCCAGTTCATACTGGAGTTCCAACATGTCTGGAATGGCAGCACTCATTGCTGGCGTAACCTCCTTCAGGCCATGATATTCCACTGTTAATCTCCATTTCCCATTATATTTCCGCACTGGCCATATAAGACTGGTAAAGGGTGAGCGAGTTTTGCTAACCTCTCCTTGACTCTCTAGTTGACGGATCAGCTTCTGGATAGGAGCTAAAGAGTCTCGGTTGGTGCGATATTGTCGTTGATGCACTGTTCCAGTAGCAATTGGCACCTTTTGATCCTCAACTCTCATCTTACCCACAACAGCAGACTCCTCTGAAAGGTTAGGAAGGACAGTCAGCTGTTTCTTGTCCTCAGTCTCTACAGCTCCTATACCAAAGACCCATTGGTACACTTTTGGATCCTTATAATACCCTTTCTTGAGGAAGTCTATGCCAAGGATGCACGGAGCATCTGGACCAGTCACTATAGGGTGCTTTTCCCATTTATTCACAGTTAAACTCACTTCAGCATCTGCTACAGTCAGTTCTTGAGATCCTCCTGTTATTCCAGTAATGGTAACAGATTCAGTCCCTTTATGATTCGATGGCAATAGGGTGCACTGTGCACCAGTATCTACAAGGGCTTTATACTTTTGTGGTTCTAACGTGCCAGGCCATCAAATCCACACAGTCCAATAAACTCTGTTCTCCCTCTCCTCCACCTGGCTGGAGGAAGGGCCCCTCTAATTCCGATGGTATTGTCCATAATTAGTAACTGGGTTTGTGAAGTTCACTGGGTTTACATGGTTCATCTGGTTAACAGGGTACATGGAGGTCATAGGAATTACACCGTTGACAGGATTTACGCTATTTACAGGATTTACACTATTTACAGGATTGGTATTGATTACAGGAGTCACATTTTCATTCCCCCTACTCACGTTTTGACCTGAGGCCCATGTAGTTGGACCAAAGGACTGCTCATAGCGGACTGAAGCAGCCTCCCTTCTGAAAGAATTCTCTCTTCTCTTTGTTTTACCTTGTAAGTAGAGTACTCGTGCCTGTAGAGCAGTGGTAGTTTTTCCATCCCATCTGCTCATATTCTCTCCAAAGGCACGGAGAAGACACCACAGGCTATGTCGTGACATGTATTGTTCCTGTTTAGCTGGTCTCGAAGAAGAGCGCATTCTCCTAGTGGCTTCAACACGGGTCCACTGAGGGGATGAATAAGATCTTTTCTCCCTTCTCTCTATTTTTGCAACCAGACTTTTAACTGATCTCTCCAGGGCTGATACACGGACATGTATAGGACCAGAGACATTGTCTTCATACTGTTGTGCTCTCTTGGCCACTTCTGTCACAGTTGGTTCCTCTTCATCATCTGTTCCCCAAACCAATGTTGACAATGTGTGGGAATACGCTGGTGGGGCACTCCGCACAAACTTCTGCAAGATGGGTTGCTGGCATGGGATTGCATCAGGGTTCACTATTTGCTTGTCACCATAGATCACCTGTCGCACAGCTAATTCTCTCAAGTACTTAATACCTTTCTCCATGGTGTTCCATTTGCTTGGACGGCAATCGATGTCCTCCTTATAGGGGTACCTGGATTTTACAGCTGACTAGAGTCTTCTCCAGAGACCGATAGTTTTGCTCTTTCTTGCAAGCTCTTGATCAATGCCTTCATCTCTGGCCAGGAATCCCAGCTGCCTGGCTTCTCTGCCATTCAGTTTGATGGTGTGGGCACCAGTATCCCAGCATCGTAGTAGCCAAGTGATCAGTGGCTCACCTTCATGACGGCTATAGTACTTTCTCAGATTTCTCATCTCCTTCGTAGGTAAAGATTTGTTGGTACCCTCTGCATCTGATGACTCCACATCTGATGGGATTACTTTAGAAGGGCCTACTCCACTGTCATCTGACCACACTGGGCGATCTGTTTTTGTTAGGTGTTTCTTTCCAGTTGCAGTGGCATCAGACTTTGCATCTGGTTCTGACTCATACTCAGATTCAGCTTGAGAAGGACCGTCTCCCTGATCTGTTGCTGGACTTGGCTGTTTTGTTTGTTTTCTTTTCTTCACAGGAGCAACTTGTACAGGTGCAGTTTGAGTGGGAGTGGTCACAGTAGCTGTGGGTGTAGCTGCCGGCTTTGCTGCTGGAGCTGGAACAGCTCCAGTGCTTGTTGTGGGAGTTGGAGCAGCAGCAGCAGCACTTGTTTTGAGAACAGGAGAGGCAGCAGCAGCAGGGCTCGTTCGGGGGTCCTGTGGAGACTGAGTAGCCGTGGTGCTTGAGTTTGGAGCTGGCGCAGCAGCAGGGCTTGTTGGGGGGGCCTGCGGAGACTGAACAGTTGCAGCATGTTTCCTGCGTACAGAGAGTATCACAGACGGTCACAGGGAAGCAGCACGCAATCTACGTTTTTTGGTGACTATACGACATGTGTTACTGCACTAATGACTAATCTGACGCCACACAGTGAAGATATTAGAAATTAATAGCAAGAATATGATCTTTTGGTAATAACCACATCCACAGTCCTCACAAATTGGAGTTCTAAAAACTGGGGTAGTCAGATTATCATAATGTGGAGCAGTATAAATTCCCGAGATGAAAACAAAAGTATTTCTAGTAATAAAATCCACTATGTAATGCCCGTAGTACCAAGATGCACTCACTGCCCAATTCAGTGCAACATAAATCAGAGATAAACACCACAGTAAAGCAGAGACTTTCGCCCAGCTCCCAAGCCCGAGAGCATTCAGATAAACAGTGAGAACAAGCAAACAGTGACATAATGCGTACGACACATAAGGGAACAGTACAGCATTTAACTGTGAAACAAATGCTAAAAAGACACGAATGGACACTGCTCTCAGAAACGACATCATTTAGGCAGTCTGTTTTAGTTTCCAGTTCTTAAAGACACTCAGGAAAAAAAAAGGTGATACTCTCTGAAGCAAGTGAAACGGAATTTGAACTATTTTGGCCAATCAATCAAAGCTCTGATCGAGCCCCATGTTGGGCGCCAATAAATCTGTCGCGGATTAGGGTCAGGGCAGCCCCTTAGACATATAACAGACGCTCTCTGTTAACCCCCCTCCCTCCCCAGAGGGGAAGAGAAAGGGAATAAGGGAGAGAGACTTAGCGATTAGAAAAGGAAACTAGAACAGCTTTAATGAAAATGAAATTAATAATTATAAAAATGGAATATATACAAATATATACAAAACCAGTATCGAACACAACCCCCCTGATGGTAATTACATCACCGTCACCACTGATGTTGTGCAGGCACCAGGGGAGTCCCAGACTGGGCCCCGCAGCAGACGGGACCTGTGTTCAGGAGCTGGATTCTGGTAACAGGTTCAGGAACATGCAGTTCGGATCGAAGGCAGAACGGACAGAGTCCTCCTTGGGTGCTCCGAGGAAGGAACCGAAAGAGGACCCGAGCCAAGCCAAGGCAAAAGCTGGCAAAGCAGTCCAAGAGGGGAGACAAGAGCCCAGAGATCCTTCAGGTCCCTCAGCTCTAGACCAAATATGGCATATATGGGATGGAATACCTCGCTGGTCAGTTTAGAGTCACCCGTCCTGTCCGCTCCTCCCTGAAGGTGCAGCCTTTCACCCTCTGCACCCCCCAGTGTGGTACACAGGACCCAGCAGTGGCCTTGGTCTGCATACCAATCCTTGGTAGTAACTCTAAACATAAGGTGTTATCACTGCTAGAAGCAGGCACTGTCTGTGAGAACAGGCTGCTACCTTCAGAAAGTGCAGATAATTAGAAGAACTGAGCTGAAAAGTAAAATCACTGAACAGAATTAGTTCTGTTTTCACTCAAACCAGGACACAAGGACACCAAAACCAGTAGCAGTACTAAAAGGCTCCAGATCCTTCCCTTTCCCTGTAAAAGAATATAAAGGCATGCGTTATCATTGTGGTTAAAGTCAGGTTGATACATCTCGCATGGACCTGCCCAACTTCTGGTTCCACAATTCCCCCTTTTTGTTTAAAGACCAAAAGGTGATCGTTAGTAATCTTCTACAGGTAGCCTTGCAGAAAGGAGAACAAACGCAGCATAAGGGATCTGCTTGGTAATGGCCAGTTACCAAACAGAGCCTAAATCGGATGCTGATAAGGGGTCTGTCTGGTAATGGCCAGTTACCGGACAGAGCCCAAATCAGATGCTGCTTTAAAGTGGGCAGAGAGTCTCCAGTGATGCCACAGGAAATACATCTAGCAAACAAATTCTACATCACAATTCTATCAGGTACTAATCTTAAATAGAAATTTACATCAGTTATAAATTCTAAAATATCCTTAAGGGCTTTAACTTTCTGACTCCATAACAAAGAAACTTAAAGTTCAGTCTCTGCTTGTGGAAGGACCATCCCAGTCTTTGCCTGTAGACAGACCATCTACCTGACGGTCGGTGTCCTGGTCATCACCAGAAGGATCATTCGGTTGACGATCGGCATTCTGGTCGTCATCTGGAGGGCCTGCATTCCGGTCTGTATTTGGAGGTTGCCTGTTCTGCCCCTGGCACCGCAGGTCAGGGCGAACGCATCTTTCAGGTAGCCACCGTACTTCTGGTTCATCAGGATGAGATACAGCTGCGTATCCTCGACCAAGAACAACCAGTGACCACCCAGGTGACCATATATCTGTTCCTGGAAAACGTACTAACACCTTTGGCTTTACCTCAGTCGTGGGAAGATTATAGTGTTTTTTCATGGGCATACAGTCTGTTCCATGTCTATCAAATTGATTCCAGAGATATAACGCCTTCATTAAGACAACATCCTGCTGATCTAAAGGGACATGTGATTTCTTTTCTATGATGCGATTTAAAGATTCTTTCAATGTACGGTGACCACGCTCTATAATTGCCTGACCTGTCGAATTATAGGGGATACCGTGTGTGATGATAATATTCCAATGATGTGCCCAGTCTTTTACGGATAGGGCCACAAAATTTGGTCCATTGTCTGTTTTGATGCTATCGGGCTTTCCCAGCCACTCCATAGCTGTCTGCCAATGCATTATTGTCTCTTTCGCATGGGCTCTCCTTTTAGCTGTAACAACTAAGACGCCACTATAGGTATCAATAGTTACAAACAGATTAGAATTTGGCTTAAAAGGTTCATAGACGGTAACGTCTGTCTGCCAAATCGCTGAGGGAGCCAATCCCCACGGCTTGACTCCCATTTGCCATAACGGCGAGGTTTGACAGTGTGGACACATTGCTACGATTTCTCGGGCTTGTGAAAATGATATCCCTGCGGTTTTTGCTAAGCTCTTTGCTCCCATATGCAACTCTTCATGCAATATTCGGGCTTGCTGTAAAGTCCACACACCCTTTGCTGCTAAGTCTGCCTTGTCATTCCCTTCTTTATAGATACTGGGGTAGTCTATATGACTGTTCGTGTGCATAATTGCGCATGCCTGTGTTCGATTCTGTAGCGCTGCATCTAGCATTACTGCAATCTCGGAATATGGTATTCCTGATGTTGACATTGATATAATTCATTTATATACATAATAAGAATCTGTTATTATGTTCACGATGAGGTTTCTGTTCTGTCGTAATGCCATCTCCACAGCCTTTGCTTCTAACCACTGCAAAGATCTACTTTTGTCAGTATATGTATGTTTCTTCCACTCCCTTTCCTCCTGCCATACCACCACCGCTGTTGATGTTAGAGAAGATGCATCGGTAAAATATGTGGGGCCATCATTTGGTTTGTCACTTACATGCTGTGCAAGATCAATGTTAAATGTACTTAATTGCTGTACCCATTTGATACGTTCTAAACATTGAACCTGTCCAGGATAATGTGCTAACGTGATTTGCAGGGCTGATGAAAGGTTTAAGGCCTTGTCAAAACTATTTGATGTACATTGCATTACAATGACAATAGGCTCTCTTCCCAAGGTAGCTTGCGCAGTTAAACAGGCCTTAGTGATCATGTCTGCCAGCATAGTTGGCCAG
Source organism: Todiramphus chloris collaris (assembly GCA_025345505.1). Classification (NCBI taxonomy): domain Eukaryota; kingdom Metazoa; phylum Chordata; class Aves; order Coraciiformes; family Alcedinidae; genus Todiramphus; species Todiramphus chloris. The sequence continues at coordinate 3,231 of JANVCC010001782.1, read as the reverse complement.
CTGACAAATGCCTTTTTTCCTGATGTCATAAACCATGTCAAAGCTGTAAATCTTTGACGTCCCTCCCAGGCTACCTTTTGACCCAGGCACCCAATCATACCCTGTTTGGTGCTTCCCATAAGAGCTAGGATATCTAATTTCAAATTAATGCGGGCTACATGGCTGTCACGGTTTAGGGTAGTTCTGTTTTCACTCAAACCAGGACAATGGCTATCAACCATAAGTTGTAGTATGTTCTCAAGGCAGAGTCATATGTCTGAGGTGAGTGTGATTGTGTCCTGTGGGTACTTGTTTCCCTGTAGTAATGTATACAACGGTTGCATCATGTCCTGTGTGATTGGGATAAAATTCCTGATCCATTGTATACTACCTACTATTTGCTGAATATCATGAATTGTTCAAGGCTCAGTGTGTATTTTTATAGTCTGTGGTTTCACATCCTCAGGCCCAATGTATGTGCCTAAATATTTCACCCCTGGTGAACGTTGGACCTTTGCCTCAGCTATTGTTAAATTTGCCTTTCTCAGCTCGTCTTTTACATGAGCCAAGATTAGCTCTGCCGTATCTTGTTGCTGTGCTGCTATCAAGATGTCATCCATATAGTGTATCAGCAACGCTGTAGGCCCAAACCGCTTTCTGGTCTCCTTTATCTCCTCCACTATCTACATACAGTTGGCAGAGCATCGGTGAATTTTTCATTCCCTGAAGCAATACTGTCCATTCATATCACTCCGCAGGCGTGATGTTGTTTATGGATGGGACAGTAAAAGCAAATCGTGGTGAATCTTCAGGATAAAGTGGTATAGAGAAAAAACAGTCCTTTATGTCTATACTGATGATTGCCCAGTCCTTTGGTATCATGCTAACCTTTGGCAGACCTGGCTGCAGTGGGCCCATATCCTGCAGTTGTCCGTTCACTGCTCTTAAATAATGCAGCAATCGCCACTGTCCTGCTGCTTTCTTTCGTATGACAAATATCGGTGTGTTCCAAGGACTTGTTGAAGGTATTATATGCCCAGCTGATAATTCTCTTTGTATTAGTTCATTGGCTGCTTGTAATTTTTCTTGTGTCAAGGCCCACTGTTCAACCCACTCTGGCTCATTTGTCCGCCATATCATTTTGATAGGCGTCATTTGCTGCAAATTGACAGTGGCCCCCATTACAAATTTATTATTTTCAAATTGACCTGGGCACAAAAGTCTCTTCCTAAAAGAGGTCTACCGTCTGCTAGGGCAACTGGTTTCGCTGAGGCTTCTATGGGTGAACCATCAACATCATACACTTTGAGGGTAATGAAGTCCATTGAGATTGTCGCTTGCTGTTCCCCTCCTATTCCATATATCGCTGGACCTAGTTGTCGTGGCCATTCCTTAGCCCAAATCTGTGTTGTAATAATTGTGATGTCCGCTCCTGTATCTAGCAGTGCATCATAACGTATTGTCATTGTCTTACCTCCTGCCTCTCATGTTGCATACACGGTCAATAGAGGGCGCAGAAACAACGGAATGGTTAGAAGTGCAACGAGTCCTCTGTCAGGCGCAGAGCTGGATCATGCATATTGTAATCCTTGATTGCCATCTGCTCTGCTCCCTTGCCGTTCCTGTAACATAAGTGTCGGTTGCTGGACCCCCTGGGGAGGTACTGATTGTGTTAATTGTGGACGGGGCACTCGACGATGAGCTCCCCCGCCCCGGTAAAAGGGAGCCTGCCAGGCATTTCCCGATGGCCTAGATGATTGGCAATCGTGGGCAAAGTGGCCTGATTTACCACAGCGCCAACACAGTTGAGGATACAAATACATATGCTTAGTGCGACCAGGTTGTCTATACTGATGACAGTCCTGTGTGGTTGCGACTTGTACCATTCGGGTTGGTGTTCCTGATGGACCTGCTTTCTCCTGCAGTGCAACTGTTTGTAGTAAATGAGGCAACGGTGTCGATGTTGACAGGGTGTGTAAAATACTTTGTGCAATCGGGTTAGCATTACTACGCAAAGCCTCTAGCAATACTGCATCATGAGTAGCTGATGGCAAATTAGAACTAGCTATCGCCCTCTGAAGCCTGTCTGCAAAATCTAAAAATGGTTCATTTAGCTTTTGTTTAATGGTCATCCATGGTTCCTTTGCGCGCTTATATTGACTCACCGCAAAAAGTGCGGTTCTCGCAGCTTGTGTCGTTGCTCGCAGTATTCTACCACGTAAGCGTGTTTGAGCCTGCTGTGTCGCAAAGGCAACTGTGCCCATTAATTGGTCAAAAGTTACTCCATGTAATTCATGACGATGATCTGCTTCTGCTTCTTGGAGTTTCTGTCTAATAAGTGTAGCCCAATGTTCAAAAAACAACGTTAATATTGAGGGTGACAGCACTGCCTTAGCCAAGTTCCGTACATCTTCCGGAATGACCGGTGTTGCTAATGCCATATCAATTAATAATTGAGTCTCAGGATGTGAAAGCCCATTATTTTGAATTGATTTAAACAATGAAGTAACTACTTTGTGATCTAACGGCACCCATTCATTGTCTCCCTGTTGGTTTACTATAACTGGGAAAGCTGTGACGAGAGCCACACGAATGCCCTCCAGTTTACACTTCTCTGCTATTAAAGACAAATCTGTTCCCGTCGTCTCCTTTCTATCTTTATTGGTATCTGTGTTTTCTGTGCTTTGTTCTACAGGGAGCTGCGATAATGGAAGTACCCTTTTCTGCTGTTGCACCATATCCTGCATTTGCCAAACTGCTGCTTGCATTTGTTTCATAAGGGTTGTCATGGTATCTGAATTTACCACAGATTCCTCCTGCAGCTCAACTATCTCCCCTCCAGCTTCCTCCCTTATGTTGATTAGAGCTGTCCCTTTGCTAGTTTGATAAACTCTACCTTTGTCTTTATTTAGCAGTGTTGAATGTGTTTTTGACCTTGCTCCTCCCTGTGTGATAATGCGTCTAGGCAACCAGTCCGCATCGGATAGTACGTTGCTGGCTGCGTCATCATTCCCCTTTGATCCTTCTTCCTCATCTGAGTTAGAGGAAGAGGAAGTTGCCATATCTGAATAGCTCGGCAGCTGTTCTGACCGGCGCCATGTTTGGGTGTTGTCCCCTGCTTCATCTATTTTGCACAATCTGTCTCCTTGCTCCTCTCGTGACCCTAATGACAGCTTTTTATGTGTTCCTTGCTCCTTTTTTGACCCTGCCGGCCATTTTTTATGCTCTCCATCCCACACATCACTCTCCTCC
>JANVCC010001772.1:0-16529 GCA_025345505.1 Todiramphus chloris collaris | reverse complement strand
CATAAGGTCCCAAACCCAAAGTAACCAGGTTGTATAAGCCTCACGCCTCCATCGCACAATTTCTTTTCGCAAATTACAGAGGCTGTCGTACGATAGGGACTCGGTGATGATTTCAGACTCTGGCTCTCCTGCTCGTTGTGAGGCCCCTGGTTCCCCATCATCATTAACTGGGCATGCTGATTTGGTCTTATACTTCCTCCTCTGCACAGGGGCGACTGCTGCTGGCTGGGGCTGCCCTTGTGGTTCAGCTGGAACCTGGACGGTTGTAACATTTGTGGGTTCCACTGCTGCACCATCAGGTTACCCCTCTTTGGGGCAGGGAGAGGGTTTCCCATCAGCTGGGGAGGTGTATTCTCTCAGCATCTGGCCCATCTCGCGTATCTCCTTTACCAGTACCACTACCCAACTCGTGTGGTCTGTTTCTGACATGGGCTGCGGGGCAGGGTCGGGCTGTGGGGCAGGGTCTCTAGTCACTGGGGCCGTGTCGGGCTGTGGGGCAGGGTCTCTAGTCACTGGGGCCGTGTCAGGTTCTGGGGCAGCACCCCTAGACTCTGGGGGAGGCACCTGGGCAGTTATCCAAGCCAATCTGAATGCTAAATAGAGCAGGCCTATCAACAACATTTGGTTAGTATCTAGAGGAAATCTAAACCCTTCAAAAGCCAGTGGGGTAGGCCCAAAGAACTGGTTGAAAGGTTGGGAGAAAAGTTCCCACCATGTTATTTCCTCACAGAAGGTACCATTTTTCATATAACTCCAGAAACATATGCTTAGTGTATGATAGCCCTTTATGCATGTGCCCACACTCCAGAGGAAGTAGAAAACCCATGAATTCCTCACTTTATCAACCCACTGTGCAAACTGGATAACAGCCACAGTAGCCTTAGTCAGGGGATCCATGTTTAGAAAAGGAGCTGCAAAGGGGAGAAACACAGCCACGACCACGTGCCATGTGAACTGGGGCAAGCCAGACCACATGGTGCTGCCTAACAAGGTTGCAGTATTCATCACACAAAATAGATTACCCAGGAACTGTTATTCCTTTTTTCACCCTTTCCTCTCGATGACCTCAAGCCCCACGTTGGGCGCCAAAATCTGTCTTGGTTTGAAAGACAGGTGTCTGCCAAGGAAGGCAGGAGTCCCCCTTGGATTGGAAATGCAACCCCCTCCCCTCCGAATGCTTATAATGCTTATGCAGAACACAGCAACATGATGCCTGCAAGAAACCCTGATATACAGGTCAAAGTAGGAGATTTGAAAGCTTTTTCACTCTCTAGCAAGGACCGAGCTTTTCTAATTAACATGTCCTATCCTCGGTGCCGAAATCCCAGGAGACACCGAGGGTCCATTGTCAGTCTCAGACTCTCATAGAGAAGAAGGCAAAATGGCGTTTTATTAAAAGTTACAGGCACTTATATACTAGTAACAGATTGTAATGGGTCTGGCTGAGCTGCTTTTCCCCATCCAGCCCTCATGCTGCAGCACTGGGAGCTGGAGGGTGTTGATAACACACCCGTGTTATGACTGCCAGTGCTCACACGGCACCAGAGGATGGGGGAGAAGATACAACCAACCTGAGCTGACCAGTGGGATATTCCATACCATATGACGTCAGCTCAACTATAAAGGGAAAGGGCAGGAGGAGGATGGGGGGGCATTCTGCTTTGTCCTCCAAGCGGCTGCTACGTGTTCCTGGAGCCCTGCTTCCTGGACTCGGCCCGACATCGTCTGTGAACGGGAAGTAGAAAATAACATCTTGTCTATCATAACCCACACCCCTGTGCTTTGCGTCTTATTCTCTCCCTGCGTGCTGTGCTGAAGGGGGTCGGGGGGAGTGATAGAAGGGCTTGGTGGGCACCTGGTGCCGTGCCGGGGTCAACCCACCACAGTTCCTTTTTGGCGCCCTTCATGGGCGGTTTCCTACCTAGTTCCTACGTTTCAGTTACAGCACGTGATCTTCCGCATCGCCTATACTACCACAATTCCCCCCCCTCCATGCCAACGAAGATACAATATTAAGTGCATTGGTGATGATAGTCAGTCATGTGATCTAACAAGACATACCGTGCCTCTACTGTATCTAAGTGAGACTTAATAAATGCCACTAGTCTGTTAAGAAAGCAAGGTCCAAAAGTTAAAAGTAGCAGCAAGATAAGAAGAGGACCAGCAAGGGTGGATAACAAAGTGGTTAGCCAGGGTGATTGGAATCCCCCAGTGTCCCATTTGGCATCGGCAGTGACACAATGTGGACCTTCCAGTTATTCAGTACAGTTGGGACCATCAACTGGCATACCGTGATGTTGAAGGAGGGAGCACCCGGAGTCACTATAGACTGGAGTGTTCGCGATTCTTGAGGTTGTATCAGCGTCCAGTTGTACAAGCGATCACCATTGACCAAGGACACCAAAACCAGTAGCAGTACTAAAAGGCTTCGGATCCTTCCTTTTCCCTGTAAAAGAATCCAAAGGCATGCGTTATCATTGCGGTTACAGTCAGGTTTGATACATCTCACAGGGACCTGCCTAACTTCTGGTTCCACAATTCCCCCTTTCTTGTTTAAAGACCAAAAAGATATCATTTGTAATCCTCTACGGGTAGCCTTGCAGAAGGGAGAACAAACAGCATAAGGGATCTGCTTGGTAATGGCCAGTTACCAAACAGAGCGTAAATTGGACTCTGATAAGGGGTCAGTCCGGTAATGGCCAGTTACCAAAAAGAGCCCAAATCAGATGCTGCTTTAAAGTGGGAAGAGAGACTCTCCAGCGATGCCATGGGAGATACATCTAGCTAACAAATTCTACATCACAATTCTATCAGGTACTACTCTTAAATAGAAATTTATATCAGTTATTAATTCTAAAATAGCCTTAAGGGCTTTAACTTTCTGACTCCATAACAAAGAAACTTAAAGTTCAGTCTCTGCTTGTGGAAGGACCATCCCAGTCTTTCCCTGTAGACAGACCATCTACCTGATGTTCGGTTTCCTGGTCATCACCAGAAGGATCATTCGGTTGATGATCGGCATTCTGGTCGTCATCTGGAGGGCCTGCATTCTGGTCTGTATTTGGAGGTTGCCTGTTCTGCCTCTGGTGCCTCAGGTCAGGGCGAACGCATCTCGCAGGTAGCCACCATACTTCTAGTTCATCAGGATGAGATACAGCTGTGTATCCTGGACCAAGAACAACCAGTGACCACCCAGGTGACCATATGTCTGTTCCTGGAAAACGTACTAACACCTTTGGGTTTACCTCAGTTGTGGGAATATTATAGTGTTTTTACATGGGCGTACAGTCTGTTCCATGTCTATCAAATTGATTCCAGAGATATAGCACCTTCATTAAGACAACATCCTGTTGATCTAAAGGGACATGTGATTTCTTTTCTATGATGCGATTTAAAGATTCTTTCAATGTACGGTGAGCACGCTCTATAATTGCCTGGCCTGTCGGATTATAGGGGATACTGTGTGTGATGATAATATTCCAACGATGTGCCCAGTCTTTTATGGATTGGGTCACAAAATTTGGTCCGTTGTCTGTTTTGATGCTATCAGGCTTTCCCAGCCACGCCACAGCTGTCTGCCAATGCATTATTGTCTCTTTCGCACGGGCTCTCCTTTTAGCTGTAACAACTAAGACACCACTATAGGTATCAATAGTTACAAACAGATTAGAATTTGGCTTAAAAGGTTCATAGACTGTAACGTCTGTCTGACAAATCGCTGAGGGAGCCAATCCCCGGAGGTAGGCTCCCATTTGCCATAACAGTGAGGTTTGACAGTGTGGACACATTGCTACGATTTCTCAAGGTTGTGAAAATTATAGCCCTGCAGTTTTTCCTAAGCTCTTTGCTCCCATACGCAACTCTTCATGCAATATTCGGGCTTGCTGTAAAGTCCACACACCCTTTGCTGCTAAGTCTGCCTTGTCATTCTCTTCTTTATAGATACTGGGGTAGCCTATATGACTGTTTGTGTGCATAATTGCGCATGCCTGTGTTTGATTCTGTAGCGCTGCATCTAGAATTACTGCAATCTCAAAATATGGTATTCCTGATGTTGACATTGATAAAATTAATTTATATACATAAGAAGAATCTGTTACTATATTCACGATAAGGTTTCTGTTCTGTCATAATGCCATCTCTACAGGATTTGCTTCTTACCACTGCAATGATCTACTTTTGTCAGTATATGTACGTTTCTTCCACTCCCTTTCCTCCTGCCATACCACCACCGCTGTTGATGTTAGAGAAGATGCATCCGCAAAATATGTGGGGCCATCATTTGGTTTGTCACTTACATGCTGTGCAAGATCAATGTTAAATGTACTTAATTGCTGTACCCATTCGATACGTTCTAAACATTGAACCTGTCCAGGATAATCTGCTAATGCTATTTGCAGGGCTGATGAAAGGTTTAAGGCCTTTTCAAAACTATTTGATGTACACTGCATTACAATGACAACAGGCTCTCTTCCCAAGGTAGCTTGCGCAGTTAAACGGGCCTTAGTGATCATGTCTGCCAGCATAGTTGGCCAGCTGACAAATGCCTTTTTTCCTGATGTCATAAACCATGTCAGAGCTGTAAATCTCTGGTTACCTCCCAGGCTACCTTTTGACTCAGGCACCCAATCATACCCTGTTTGGTGCTTCCCATAAGAGCTAGGACATCTAATTTCAAATTAATGCTGGCTACATGGCTATCAACCATAAGTTGTAGTATGTTTTCAAGGCAGAGTCATATGTCTAAGGTGAGTGTGATTGTGTCCTGCGGGTACTTGTTTCCCTGTAGTAATGTATACAATGGTTGCATCATGTCTTGTGTGATTGGGATAAAATTCCTAATCCATTGTATACTACCTACTATTTGACAAATATCATGAATTGTTCGAGGCTCAGTGTGTATTTTTATAGTCTGTGGTTTCACATCCTCAGGCCCAATGTATGTGCCTAAATATGCCACCCCTGGCGAACGTTGGACCTTTGCCTCAGCTATTGTTAAATTTGCCTTTATCAGCTCATCTTTTACATGAGCCAAGATTAGCTCTGCTGTATCTTGTTGTTGTGCTGCTATCAAGATGTCATCCATATAGTGTATCAGCAACACTGTAGGCCCAAACCGCTTTCTGGTCTCCTTTATAGCACTATCTACATACAGTTGACAGAGCGTCGGTGAATTTTTCATCCCCTGAGGCAATACTGTCCATTGATATCGTTCCGCAGGCGCAATGTTGTTTATGGATGGGACAGTAAAAGCAAATCGTGGTGAATCCTCAGGATGCAGTGGTATAGAGAAAAAACAGTCCTTTATGTCTATACTGATGATTGCCCAGTCCTTTGGTATCATGCTAACCTTTAGCAGACCTGGTTGCAGTGGGCCTATATCCTGCAGTTGTTCGTTCACTGCTCTTAAATCATGCAGCAATCGCCACTGTCCTGCTGCTTTCTTTCGTATGACAAATATCGGTGTGTTCCAAGGACTTGTTGAAGGTATTATATGCCCAGCTGATAATACTCTTTGTATTAGGTCATTGGCTGCTTGTAATTTTTCTTGTGTCAAGCGCCACTGTTCAACCCACACTGGCTCATTTGTCAGCCATATCATTTTGATAGGCGTCATTTGCTGCAAATTGAAGTGGCCCCCATTACAAATTTGTTATTTTCAAATTGACCTGGGCACAAAGGTCTCTTCCTAAAAGAGGTCTAGGAGAATTGGTTTCACTGAGGCTTCTATGGGTGAACCATCAGCATCATACACTTTGAGGGCAATGAAGTCCATTGAGATTGTCGCTTGCTGTTCCCCTCCTATTCCATATATCGCTGGGCCTAGTTGTTGTGGACATTCTTTATGCCAAATCCGTGTTGTAATTATTGTGATGTCCGCTCCTGTATCTAGCAGTGCATCATAACGTATTGTCATTGTCTTACCTCCTGCCTCTCGTGTTGCATACCGTAATACTTGATTGCCGTCTGCTCTGCTTGTACTCCCCTTTGCCACTCCTGAAACATAACTGTTGGTTGCTGGACCCCCTGGGGATGTACTAATTTTGTTAATTGTGGACGGGGCACTGAACGACGAACTCCCTTGCCCCGGTAAAATGGAGCCCGCCAGGCGTTTCCCGATGGCCTAGATGATTGGCAATCACGGGCAAAGTGACCCGATTTACCGCAGTGCCAACACAGTTGAGGATACGGATACATACGCTTAACGTGACTAGGTTGTCTATACTGATGACGCTCCTGTGTGGTTACGACTTCTACCATTGGGGTTGGTGTTCCTGATGGACCTGCTTTCTGCTGCAGTGCAACTGTTCGTAGTAAAAGAGGCAACGGCGTCGATGCTGACAGAGTCTGTAAAATACTTTGTGCAATCAGGTTAGTATTACTACGCAAAGCCTCTACCAGTACTGCATCATGAGTAGCTGATGGCAAATTAGAACTAGATATCGCCCTCTGAAGCCTGTCTGCAAAATCTAAAAATGGTTCATTTAGCTTTTGTTTAATGGTCATCCATGGTTCCTTTGCGCGCTCATACTGACTCACCACAAGTGCGGTTCTTGCAGCTTGTGTCGTTGCTCACAGTATTCTGCCACGCAAGCGTGTTTGAGCCTGCTGTGTCGCAAAGGCAGCTGTACCCATTAATTGTTCAAAAGTTACTCCATGTAATTCATGACGATGATCTGCTTCTGCTTCTTGGAGTTTCTGTCTAATAAGTGTAGCCCAATGTTCTAAAAACAATGTTAATATTGAGGGTGACAACACTGCCTTAGCCAAGGTCCGTACATCTTCTGGAATGACTGGTGTTCCTAATGCCATATCAATTAATAATTGGGTCTCAGGATGTGAAAGCCCGTTATTTTGATCTGATTTAAACAATGAAGTAACTACTTTGTGATCTAACGGCACCCATTCATTGCCTCCCTGTTGGTTTACTATATCTGGGAAAGCTGTGAGGGGAGCCAGATGAATGCCCTCCAGTTTACACTTCTCTGCTATTAAAGACCAATCTGTTCTCATCATTTCCTTTCTGTCCTTATTGGTATCTGTGTTTTCTGTGCTTTGTTCTACAGGGAGCTGCGATAAAGGAAGTACCCTTTTCTGCTGTTGCACCATATCCTGCATTTGCTGAACTGTTGCTTGCATTTGTTTCGTAAGGGCTGTCATGGTATCTGAATTTACCACAGATTCCTCCTGCAGCTCAACTATCTCCCCTCTAGCTTCCTCCCTTATGTTTATTAGAGCTCGCCCTTTGCTACTTTGATAAACTCTACCCTTGTCTTTATTTAGCAGTGTTGAGTGTGTGTTTGTTCTTACTCCTCCCCGTGTGATAATTTGTGTAGGCAACCAGTCCGCGTCGGATAGTATATCGCTGGCTGCATCATCACGTCCCCTTGATTATTCTTCCTCATCTGAGTTGGAAGAAGAGGAAGTTGCCGCATCTGAATAGCTCGGCGGCTGTTCTGACTGGCGCCATGTTTGGGTGTTGTCCCCTGCTTTGTCTATTTTGCACAATCTGCCTCCTTGCTCCTCTAGTAACCCTACCGTCTGCTTTTTATGTCTTCTTGCTCCTTTTCTGACCCTGCCGGCCATTTTTTATGCTCTCCATCTCACACATCACTCTCCTCCACCCTATCCCGCCCTGGCTGCTCGAGCTTCGCAACCATAAATTTCTGCACTAAATCCGTCAACTCATCTGCTGGGTATAAGTGCTTATGTTCCCGTTTTATGTTCTTATCTTCTACCGAATAACATTCCGCCCTTTTTTCTGGTGGTGGGCTGTCTGATAGTGGGCTAGGGGGAGGACTAGGAGATTTAGAGTCCCTGCTATTAAAGTGCCCACCTGCATTTCCCGATCCATTCCTGGGAGCTGAGGATGCTTCACACCAAATAGAGATGCTCTCGCCGCTGTCCATATTTGAGCCTCTTCACATTTTTTACTCATAGCATGACATATCACACCCCAGGTGGAACCCCACCTGTTTTCTCAGATTCCCGAATTTCCCTTTCAAATGTTTCCCACAATTCACAACACATAATATCTTGTGGGTTAATAATCAACCCTCTCCCCTTTATCCATAGTATGATTCCCTTAATATCGTTTCATGGGCATTTCTCCCCCACCTCCTTTACCCATTCTTTCAATATCTGTACCACTAAATCAACATCGACGTCCTTTTCCGGCTTCATCGCCCCTCCAGAGGTTCAGCGTCGTCCAGTGCGCTGCCTCCGCAGATCACGTCCCAATCACGTCGGGGTCACCACTTGTTGTGATTAACGTGTCTTATCCTTGGTGCCGAAATCCCGGGAGACACTGAGGGTCCATTGTCAGACTCAGACTCTCATAGAGAATAAGGCAAAATGTCGTTTTATTAAAAGCTACAGGCACTTATATACTAGTAACAGAGCCAGCGCTTCGTGGGCGGTTTCCTACCTAGTTCCTACGTTTCCGTTACAGGACGTGATCTTCCGCATCGCGACATCCCTATACTACCACACCAAGCTCCACAGTGCCTGCATCCCTGCTTGTGTGCCTCTGCCCATGATACCAACGCCCCAGAAAAGATCAGAACTTTGGAAGATATGGTTAGTTATATATTGGAATATATGATTATTGATAGATTTTAAATTAGTTAAAGTGAGCATAGGAAAAGCCTGGTTTGGCTTTTGCAATTATGTACCTAATAGTATGCTTAGCAATGTATTTTTTATTTAATTTGTAAGCAGGATTCAATCATTAACAATAGGAAATATATGTCTAGAATAAACGGTATAGAAAGAATAATGAGTTGGACAACCAACTAGCCATGAAGAACTGTTGAAGACTGACAAATCTAAGTGAAACTGGGGGAAAAGTAATTCCGGCAGGGGGACATTGCAACCACCAACTCATGGACCATAGACGCCAATTATACCACCTCTTGAAAAGAACAAGGAAATAAGTAGTTAAGAAAATTGTGCGTGTGCTGTAATTTATATAGCAAGCGAGATTATTTTGACCAATCATATAGTTGAATAACAATGCACATGTATTAGAGGAATATGATTAAGATTTTGTGTATAAATAACTGATGGTTTCAGGTGTTGGGTGTGCTGGTTTTGACCCAGCACCCATGACTGTGCACTCATGAGAATAAATACCTCCACCTAGTATGTGTGATTGGCAGTCGCATAACAGGTGACATACCCATTTTTGGGAAAATACCCAGGTACTGCTGTGTAGATCCCCCAGTTCACAAGGTAACAAGAATAAATTTATTTTTGCATTTCAACCATGGCTTTGTGGTTGTCCTGCTTGTGCTGGCTCACACACATACCATATGATGCCATACTCAGCATATAAAACTGGGGAAAGAAGAAGGAAGGGATGTTCAGAGTGATGGTGGTTTGTCTTCCCAAGTAACTGTTATGCATGATGAAGCCCTGCTTTCCTGGAGATGGCAGAACACCTGTCTGCCAATGGGAAGTAGTGAAGTAATTGTTTATTTTGCTTTTCTTGTGTGTGCAGCTTTTGCTTTACCTATTAAATTGTCTTTATCTCAACCCTTGAATTTTCTTACTTTTACCCTTCCGATTCTCTCCTCCATTGTTTAATTGTTTTGGTTGGAAGAGACCTTTAAGAACATCAAGTCCAACTATTACCCCAGCACTGACAGGTCACCACTAAACCATATCACTAATCACCACATCTACTAATCACCACATCTACATGTATTTTAAATACCTCCAGGAATGGTGATTCAACCACTTCCCTGAGCAGAATGTTCCAATGCTTTACAACCCTTTTGGTGAAGAAATTTTTCCTAATATCCAATCTAAACCTCCCCTGGTGCAACTAGAGGCCATTTCCTCTTATCCTATCACTTTTTACTTAGGAGAACAGAAGAAAAATCATAGGATCATAGAATGGCTAGGGCTGGAAGGGACCTCCAAAGGTCATCTAGTCCATCCCCCCTGCAGTCAGCAGGGATACCCTCAACTAGACCAGGCTGCTCAGAGCCTTGTCCAACCTCACCTCGAAAATCTCCAGGGATGGGGCCTCAACCACCTCCCTGGGTAGCCTATTCCACTGTTCTACCACCCTCAATGTAAAGAACTTCTTCCTGATATTGAATCTAAATCTACTTTTCTCTAATTTAAACCCATTACCCCTCGTCCTTTCACTACAGGCCCTTGTAACCAGCCCCTCTCCAGCCTTTCTGTAGGCCCCCTTCAGGTACTGGAAGGTCACTAGTAGGTCACCCCAGAGCCTTCTCTTCTCCAGGCTGAACAACCCCAGCTCCCTCAGCCTGTCCTCGTAGGAGCGGTGTTCCAGCCCTCTGATCATCTTTGTGGCCCTCCTGTGGACCCGCTCCATCAGGTCCATGTCTTTCCTGTGTTGAGGGCTCCAGAGCTAGACACAGTACACCAGGTGTGGTCTCACCAGAGCAGACTAGAGGGACAGAATCACCTCCCTCAATCTGCTGGCCACACTTCTCTTGATGCAGCCCAAGGAAGCCTTCTGGGCTGCAAGCACACACTGTTGGCTCATCCACCAACACCCTTAAGTCCTTTTCCACAGAGCTCCTTTCCAGCACCTCATCTCCCAGCCTGGATTGATAGTGAGGGTTGTTCTGACCCAGGTGCAGGACCCTGCACTTAGTCTTGTTGAACCTCATGAGGTTCACCTGGGCCCACCTCTCCAGCTTATCCAGGTCCCTCTGGATGACATACCATCCCTCCAGCCTGTCAACAGCACCACTCAGCTTGGTGTCATCTGCAAACTTGCTGATGGTGCACTCAATCCCGCTGTCAATATCATTGATGAAAATATTAAACAGTACAGGTCCCAGTACAGACCCCTGAGGAACGCCACTTGTCACTGATCTCTATCTGGACATTGAGCCATTGACCACCACCCTCTGGATGCGACCATCCAGCCAATTCCTTATCCACTGAACAGTCCACCCATCAAATCCATATCTCTCCAACTTGGTGAGTAGGATGTTGTGGGGGACCACGTCAAAAGCCTTGCAGAAGTCCAGATAGATTACATCTATAGGTCGTCCCTTGTCCATGGAGGTACTCACCATATCATAGAAAGCCACTAGATTCGTCAGGCAGGATTTGCCTTTGATGAAGCCATGTTGGCTGTCTTTCATCACCCCGCTGTCCTCTATTTGCCTTGTTAGACACTCTAGGAGAATCTGCTCCATGATCTTCCCAGGCACAGAGGTGAGGCTGAGAGTGCCATAATTTTCAGGGTCCTCCTTTCTACCCTTTTAAAAAATGGGTGTAATGCGTCCCTTCTTCCAGTCCCCAGGGACTTCACCTGACTGACAAGACTTTTCAAATATTATGGCAAGTGGCTTGGCAACTACATCAGCCAATTCTTTCAGGACTCTGGGATGAATCTCATCAGGTCCCATGGACTTATGGATGTTCAGGTTCCTCAGGTGGTCACGAACCTGATATTCACATACAGTGGGAGGGACTTCACCACCCTGGTCCACACCTTGCGGTTTAACTTGGCAGGTGTTTGGAAAGAGGTTGTCAGTGAAGACTGAGGAAAAAAAGTTGTTGAGAACCTCAGCCTTCTTGTCCATTATTACTAGCCCACTATTTTTACTCTTCAGGGGGGGTATCTTTGACCTTCCTTTTTTCATTGACATACCTGTAGAATCCCTTCTTGTTATTCTTCACATTCTTTGCCAAGTTCAGCTCCAACAGTGCCTTGGCCCTCCTGACCTCATCCCTACACAGTTGGGCTACATCCCTATACTCTTCCCAGGGTACCTGTCCCTGCTTCCACTGCCTGTGAAGCTCCTTCTTGCTTTTTAGTTTGACCAGTAGGTCATGGCTCAGCCACACTGGTCTCTTCCTTTCCTTGCTCAATTTCTTACACCTGGGGATCAAGATCTCTTTCAGTCTATGAAGAGTGTCCTTAAAAATCTGACAGCTCTGTTCTGCTTCTTTGTCTCTGAGAACTGTTTCCCAGGATATCCTATTGACTAACTCCTTGAAGAGCTGGAAGTTTGCTTTTCTGAAGTTGAAGGTCCTGACTGTGCTTTTTGACTGAGTTCTGACCCTTAGTACCGTGAATTCTACCAGTGCATGGTCACTGCAACCCAGGCTGCCTCCAATCTTGAGATCCCTGATGAACTCATTTACATTGGTAATCACCAGATTGGGTATTGCTTCCCCTCTGGTAGAGGAGTCTACTTCCTGCCTCAGGAAATTGTCGCTGAGGCACTCCAGGAGCCTCTTGGATTGCCTACTGCTTGCTGTATTACTTTTCCAGCAAATGTCGGGATGGTTGAAGGCTCCCAGCAGGACAAGAGTCTGCGAACGTGATGCTTTCTGTAGTTGGAGTAGGAATGCTTCATCAAGAGTTTCCTCTTGATAGGATGGCCTGTAGTAGACTCCAACCACAAGGTTCCCCTTGTTGCCTTGAATTCTAATTCCTACCCATAAGCTTTCAACTTGCTCATGGCTATTCTTTAGGGACATCTCCTCACATTCAATCCATTTCTTAACATACAGGGCAACTCCTCCACACCTCTTTCCAATTCTGTCCCTTCTGAATAGCTTGTATCCATCAATAGCTACACTCCAGTCATAGGATTCATCCCACCATGTTTCAGTAATGGCCACTATGTTATAGTCTTCTAGTAGTATGGTGGCTTCCAACTCCTCATGTTTATTGCTCATGCTTTGTGCAATCATGTAGAGGCACTTCATCTGGGCTGTTGGCCGTATCATCTTTCCATGGAAACACCCCTTTATTCTCTTAAGGTGTTTCCCTGATATTTCCCTGTTGGCAGCTACTACCTGAAGGGGATCTGTCTCGTCTCTGCAAGACTTTGACTGCAATATTTTGTCCCCAGCATGCTTCTGTGCAGCAGGTTGAGAGCCTTTACTAGTCTCCCATTGCTCCCACACTGTTGTCCCCTCCCATGGCTTGCCACATGGAAGCCTGGTGACATTGTCCCCCTCCCCCTTCACATCTAGTATAAAGCCCTGTCAATTAGCCCTGCAATCTCCTCCGCAAAGACCCTCTTCCCACTTCGAGAGAGGTGTCTCCTGTTTGGTGTCAACAACCCTGGTGCTGTATAGATCATACCATCGTCAAAGAACCCAAATTTATGGTGGTGACATATCTCAGAGGATCTGATGCTGGTCAAGCACCAGTTTGCCACGACCTGATCTTCCTAGAGAGAGTGTCTTGCAGAGAACAGCTCTTCTAGGGGCACAGGCAAGCCTTTCTGGACAGCAAGTGGAGCAATGTCAGCTACAAGTGATTTCACCAGAGACAAATTCAGGGACAGACAGAAGTTCTGTATGACAGTTCTACAGAGGTAGCTTTAATTGTCCAGCAGTCCCTGCAAACGGAGAACAGGGACACACACTGCCCTTTTGGGGCAGCCTCAGGGCCCCTTTTTTATGGGGAAGGCAGGGGGTGGGGTAGAAACCAATTAGCCAACTGGGTATAAGGTATTACCATAGGAAAGTAAGGCATGCTGGTTAGTCGCCATGACCTAGAAGTGAGTTGCTTATCTCAGAGTCCCTTTACCCTGAGGCATCCCTTCTCTAAGGGAGCGCAGAGGACTCCTGTGATAGGAGTTCACAGCCCTCCACAACTCCTCCTTTTCTTACTAAGAACACTTCCCTAACAGCTTTTTTAAAGTAGCATAAAAACCGCAAGAACATAAGCAATACAATAAGAACCACAATGAAAATCCACAAAGCACCCTTAGCTAAAGAAAGTGCCCACCCCTAGAGTCCCCATTGTCCAAGAAAGTTGTTGAGACCATCTGTGATTTTTTCTTCGGTCTTGATTTGGGGGACTTGATCTTTTAGCCGCTGGATGTTCTTTGAGATAGAGTCACTGCGTGATGTTAAATCAAAACAGCACATGCCTTCAAAATCTTGACAACCATGTCCATGGGCTAGGAGCAGGAAGTCGATAGCTGCCCGGTTTTGCAGTATCATGTGTCTGGTGGTCTCTTCATCTCAGAGGAGATCGCTAAGGGTGGCAGATGTTGCATTGGCCTGCTTGCTAAGCCAGCATCCCAGGTGATTTAGCTTACCAAGGGCTTTAGCAGCGGCTACCCAAGGTAGAAGCAGGGAGACCGCTACTCTCTTTCCTTTACTCCAATTAATAACTTGAGAATCACAATTTTTGTCATGTTCCATGTACAATCGTTTTTGGTGTGACAATTTGTGTGCCGAATTATTCTTTAAACTTTGGAGTATCGTAATATTTGGGGTGAGGGTAGTAAGCTGGCCAAGGCTACAAGGACCCCCTTGAAGACGTGAGGGGATCCCGGCCCATGCCTTGTCTCCACAGATAAGAAACACTCCCCAGGGCAACACTTTGGGATGGAGCGAGGATGAAGAAAGCATATGGCTGGTGTAATTGCACCAATTTGGAGGATTGTAAACTTTGTTAGTTGGTGATACATTTTTTTTATGGGTAGACCTAATAAGGTCAAGATGGCTTATATGTTGGCCAGATAGTTTATAATAAAATTGCACACAGTAGTGAGCTTTGGAGGACACCATCAAGTCCAATTCCTGGGGTTCCTCTGGTGCTTGCGGAAGAATCTTGGTCCACTCATCCCAAATGTCTACCGGATTGGGTTTCTTACCTGTATATGGGTATTCATGGGCTGCTAGAGGAATCCCTACCAGGCATGTCGACAACGGGTTGTCTAGGTTGCCCATGGAGAGGCACAAGTTAACTTGTTTTAATGTCCTTGCTAGGGTCACACAGATATTATGTCTGGGCTGTGGGGCAACCCAGCCGAGGACCTGTGGCACTGTGAGGAGCGTCCAGGCAGCAGTGAGGGCAGCACCAAGGTAGATAGGTCTCTTCTTTAGACAGGGATGGGGCTTCTGATAGGGGATATAAATGAAAATGTTAGCTTTGAGGTGAAGGGGAAGGGTTGCCTTCACTTTTCCTCCCTCCTCCCTTTCCATTTTCCTCTTTTTTGTTTAAAATTATTGCTGTTGGGGGGGGTAGAGGGTTTGGGATATTCTGGTTGGAGGTAAGTGAGGGCTAGGGGGGAGAGGGTAGGTATATAGGTAAGTGGGGTTTTAGGGATATAACAACTTGTTATTTATAGCAGTGTTGGCCAGTCGTGTGTCTGGCCTGTAGTTTGCATTTTAAGTAGAGTCTTTCTTGCTTTGTCTGCAACCTGGTGACGGGGCAGTGGATTCTTCTTGGCAGTCGACGCTTCCTCCGTCTCCAGGCTGAGCTTCTCTGGTCATCGGGACCTGATGTCTCAGAATCTGTGATATTTTTGTTATTATTTGTAGAGGCAATGGTTGCAGGGCTTAAGTATGGTTTGATGTTTTTTCCTGGGAACCATTTGGGGCCAAATGGTAGTGAAACACAGGCATACCCTCTCCCCCAGGTAATCAACTGGAAAGGTCCAGAAATCTGATGTGTTTCTGGGTCTTTGACTAGCACTGGCGGCTTTTCAGTGAGCTTAGCTCGGGTTGAGTTCGAGAAGTGCCGGAGTATGGGGGGGTCAGGCTCTGATGATGTACAATTTAGGAAATTAATAATGTAGAGAGCATTACAGAGTCTTTCAATGGGAGACATAATCTCTGTTTCTCTCCGCTGCTGGTTGAGGACCTTTTTGATGGTCTGATGGGTCCATTCTACAATGGATTGTCCTGTGGGATTAGTGGGTATGCCCTTCGTGTGTTTTACTCCCCACTGGTTGAAGAAATCTTTTAATTTGTGGGAGGTATAGGCGGGCCCATTTTCTGTTTTTATTTGTTCAGGGACTCCCAGGGTGGCAAATGCAAGGAGAAAATGCTTGATAGCGTGGGTGGCCTTCTCTCCTGCATGGGCTGATGCAAACACTGCCCCAGAAAACGTGTCGACCAACATGTGCACATACTTAGATTTCCCAAAGGATGGGAAGTGTGTCACATCAGTCTGCCATAATTAGCAGCTGTTCAGGCTTTGGGGGTTAACCCCGGTACCCATAGATGGTATCTGTTAAATTTGGCAGTTCGGACATGTTGCTACGATTGCTCTCGCTTGGTCTTTTGAAAGCTTGAACATCCTGATGAGGGAAGGTACATTTTGATGATAAAAGGCATGCGATAACTTCGCCTGGGCAAAAATGTCAGGGATGTTAGCAGTCTCTGCTGACATGGCTAGCGCATCTGCCCTCCTGTTCCCTTCTGCAATGGCACCTGGGAGGTCAGTGTGTGACCTTACATGCATAATATGATAAGGTTGCTTTCTGTGGGAGATCAAATGAATTAAAGTAGAAATCAATTGATGTAAGATTGGATTGGAGACCTCCTTCAGAAAGGCGTGTTCAGCCCTCATAGCTATGTCAGCAACATAAACTGAATCTGTTACCAGATTAAAGGGTTCGTATTTGAATTTCTCAAAGGCTGCAACGACAGCTGCTAGCTCGGCAATTTGTGGTGATCCTTCCACTAATTGGACATCAGACTCCCACTTCTGAGTCCTGGGGTCCCTTCAAGTCATTACTGACTTGTGGGATGACCCTGAGCTATCGGTAAAA
>JANVCC010001765.1:0-16786 GCA_025345505.1 Todiramphus chloris collaris | reverse complement strand
TGGAGTGCATTAAGAAGAGTGCGGCCAGTAGGTCAAGGGAGGTCATCCTCCCCCTCTATTCTGCCCTGTTGAGGACACATCTGGAATACTGTGTCCAGTTCTGAGCTCCCCAGTTCAAGAGAGACAGGGAACTACTGGAGAGAGTCCAGCAGAGGGCACTGAAGATGGTTGGGGGACTGGAACATCTCTCTTTCAAGGAAAGGTTGAGAGAGCTGGGACTATTTATCCTGGAGAAGACTGAGAGAAGACCATATCGGTGTCTATTAATATCCAAAGGGTGGTTGCAGGGAGCCAGACTCTTTACAGTGGTGCCCAGTGATAGAGCAAGGGGCAACGGGCACAAGCTGGAACACAGGAGGTTCCATCTAAATATGAGGAAAACTTCTTTACTGTGAGGGTGATGAAGCACTGGAACAGGCTGCTCAGGGAGGCTGTTGAGTCTCCTTCTCTGGAGACTTTCAAAACCCACCTGGATACAGTCCTGTGTAATGTGCTCTAGGCAAACCTGCTTTGGTGTGGGGTGGCTGTGGACTAGATGATCTCTAGAGGTCCCTTCCAACCCAAACGATTCTGTGATTCTGTGATCTCACCTCAACAGGAGCCACCTCCAGAGGCTGAGAATTGTCACCTCTCTTCTGATTTCTTTGTCAATTCTCCAGTCCCTAGCTAGGGATACCAGCTTCTGGGCTTCCTTACCCTCTAATTCCTGATTGTTGGCCCTAGTATCCATCAGAGCAATCACTGCCTCAGGGGATGTCAACTGCCAGGGCACGTTGACCACCACTGCAGTCAGACAAAATGACCTTTAAAGGTCCCTTCCCATCCAAACTATTTTATGATTCTATGTTTCTCTGTAGCCTCAACAAGAAGTTGTTTCCTCTTATGCCAGAATGAAACCAGGTTCCACATACTTGACAAAAAGCCAACAATCTTTGTTAGATAACAGAATCAAACAGCTTACATAAGGATGTACAAGAACCTCAGGAGCCTGTGCAACAGAGCCAGCTGCATCAATCCCAGAGAAGAGGAAGATGTAATCCCTCATTTTCCCCACAAGTTAGCCCACCCATCACAAGAATGGCATCAGTTACCAGGGCCATGTGCCAGCCCAGGTACATTACTTTTATCAAAATGTTCCCAGGCACAGTGAAATAGAGAAATAAGCAACACAGCAAACAGCAAGAGCTGAAAGCAGTCACTAACAAGCCCTAAACTCTATTCTACAGTAAAGCGAACAAGCTGTGACCAGCACAGAAGCCTGACAATTAATAACTACAACAGCTATAGCATGCTCAGATCAAAACTGTTGTTATCTCATACCCCATGTCGGGTGCCAAAAAGGGCTGTGATGACTTGATCCCGGCCAGCAGCCAAACACCCACCCAGCCACTTGCTCACTCCCCTCTCCCGTGGGATGGGGAGAGAAACAGAAGGAAGGCAAGAAAATTTTCTAGATTGAGATAATGACAGGTAAATAGGGAAAGCAAAAGCCACATGCACAAGCAAAGCAAAAAGAGGAATTTATTCACTACTTCCCATTGACAGGAAGCTGTCCTGTCACTTCCTGGAAAACAAGGTCTCAGCATGAGTAACGTTTGCTTGAGAAGGAGAATGCCATAGCCACAAGCCTGTGGAGAGCCCATGCTGGAGCAGGCTCCTGGCAGGAACTGCGGCCTGTGGAGAGGAGCCCATGCAGAAGCAAGTTTTCCTGCCAGGAATTGTGGCCCGTGGAGGACCCATGCTAGAGCAGTCTTTTCCTGAAGGGCTATGGCCCATGGAGATGACCTGCACGGGAGCAGGGGAAAACCATGAGGAGGAAGGAACAGCAGAGACACAGTACTTAGTGCAACCCCTATATTCCCCATCCCCACCCTGTGCTGCTTGGGGTGGAAGAAGGTAGAATAGTCAGGAATTAAAAGAGTGATGTTGAGCCTGGAAAGAAGAGGAAGTAGGGGGAAGGCGTTTTAGTTTTTCTCTTTGTTCCTCACCATCCTAGTCTTATTTTAATTGGCAATAAAATAAATTGGTTTTCCCCCAGTCGAGTCTGTTTTGGCCATGACGGTAATTGGTAAGCGATCTCCCTGTCCTTATCTCGACCCATGAGCTTTTCTATCTTATTTTCTCCCCTCATCCCGTTGAGGAGGGGGAGTGAGAGAGTCTGGCAGCCAGCCAAGGTCAACCCACCATCAAATGTAATCTCTCTTACTCATTACTTTCAGATCTTGGCTTAGAAGGATAAGGAACTGGATGGATGTCTGCATCCAAAGAGTTATAGCCGATGTCTCAGTGTCCAAAAGGAAAACAGTAACGAGTGGTGTTCCTCAAGGGTCTGTACTGGGACCAATACTATTTAATATCTTAATCCGTGACATAGACAGCAGGATTGAGTGCACCCTCAGCAAATTTGTAGATGACACCGAGCCGAGTGATACAGTTGATTCACTAGAGGGAAGGGATGCCATCCAGAGGGACTTGGACAGGCTTAAGAAATTACCCATACTGGATAATCTGATTTTGTAGGAATACCTTGGGGGCAGCGTCAAAGCAGAACTTCTTAACCGGGCTCTGTCCAAGTTGACTCCTATAGAATCACTGAAGTGTCTCTGCACTGGGATATCCAGTGTTGCAGATTTCAGGAGGGTTCATATACTCAGACACAATGCCAGCAACATTTTGTGCATTCTCAAGTAAGTTTACCCCTGAACCAGAAATGGCTTCCTATAGAAAGATAAAGCCAACTGGAAATTTGAAGCCACAAGGAGGTTTTCTAGTTTTGCCCTATTTATTTCTTTGCAGACTTGCTGTGTTGTTCATTAGAACAAAACGGAGAAGCAATCATAAAAGTACAGACCCTTGAGGGGCACCACTTGTTACTGGTTTCCACTTGGACATTGAGCCGTTGACTATAACTCTTTGGATGTGGCCATCCAGCCAGTTCCATATCCATCTAACAGTCAAACCTGTATCTTTCCAATTTAGTGACAAGGGTGTTGGGGGGGGGGGGGGGGGAATCATGTCAAAGGCCTTACAGAAGTCCAGGTAGATGACATCCGTAGCTCTTCCCTTGTCCACCAAAGCATTCACTCCATCATAGAAGGCCACCAGATTAGCCTGACATGATTTGCCCTTGATGAAGCCATTTTGGCTGTCCCTAATCACCTCCCTGTGTTCCATATGCTTCATCATAACTTCCAGGAGGATCTGTTCCATCATTTTTACTGGGCACAGAGGTGTGGCTGACTGGTTGGTAGTTCCCAGGGCCCTCCTTTTAAAAATATGGGTGTGATGTTTCCCTTTTCTCCAGTCATTCGGGACTTCACCTAACTGCCACAACTTTTCAAATATGATGGGGAGCAGCTTGGCAAATGCATCAGCCAATTCCCTCAGGACCCTGGGATGCAACTTGTCATGTCCTGTGGACTTGTGTACATTCATGTTCCTCAGGTGTTCTCAAACCTGATCTTGTCCTACGATGGGTGGGACTTCATTCCCCCAGTGCCTGCCTTTGAGATTCAGGGACTCGAGAGATGTGGGGAGACCCAGGGAAAACTGAGGAAAAAAAAATTGTTGAGTACCTCTGCCTTCTCCATGTCAGTTGTCACCAGATCCCCTGTCCTATTTATCAGGGGGGTACAATTTCTTTTGTCTTCCTTTTCTGGCCAACATAACTGTAGAAGTCCTTCCTATTGTTCTTCACATCCCTTGGAGAGACTTTGATTAAGAAATTGTCCTCGATGCACTCCGAGAGTCTTCTGGACCACTTACAGATTGCTGTGCTGCTCTTCCAGCAGATGTCAGGGTGACTGAAGTCCCCCAGCAGGATCAGAGCCTTCGAGCATGATGCTTCCCATAGTTGAAGTAAGAATGCTTTATCAACAGGCTCCCCTTGATGGAGCGGCCTATAGTAAACACCATCCACGAGGTTTCCTTTGTTGGCTTGGCCCCTAGTTTTTACCCATAAGCTCTCAGGTTGTTCATCACTGTTTTTCAAAGACAGCTCTGTGCAAGTCAATTCATTCTTTTACATAGAGGGAGGGCAACACCCACACCCCCTGACCCTCCTTCCTTGCCTGTCCCTTATGAACAGTTTATAGCCATTGATTGAGCTCCAGTCATGCAATTCATCCCACTACGTTTCAGTGGTAATGACCAGATGATAGCTTTCTAGATGCACAGTGGCTTCCAGCTCCTTCTTCTTGTTACCCGTGCTGGGAGCATTGGCATAGAAGCACTTCAGCTGGGCTACCTACCTTGTCACATTTATAGAGGAAGGCAGCGACGAACTCGAGAGAAGAAAACTGAGGGCTGTCAAGAATGACTTCAGGGCCTTAGGTCATCTAGTCAAGGGACTGGGAGCACAGGTAGTGTTCTCCTCTATCCCCCTATTTGCAGGATCCAACCCAGAAAGACTGAGGAGGACTCAACAGATAAACTCATGGCTTCGAGACTGGTGCCACAAGCAGGACTTAGTTTTTTTTTGACCATGGCTCAATCCACATGAGACCTGGCCTGCTGGCAGTTGATGGGGTACATCTCTCTCAAAGAGGAAGAAGGATTCTAGCACGGGAGTTCACTGGGCTCATTGTCAGAGCTTTAAACTAGAATTGAAGGGGGAAGAGGGAAAAACCAGGCTCAAGGCAGTCAAGCCTGGGAGGTTTGTGGGACGGTGTACCCAGCGGTTGTAGGGGACAGTGGAATATCTGGTACCCACAATGGTAACAGATGCTCCTCTACTAAATCTCTGAAGTGCCTGTATACCAAGGCAAGAAGCATGGGAAATAAACAAGATGAACTATAAATCTGGGTGCGGTCACAGGGCTATGATCTCATCGCGATTACAGAGACACGGTGGGATAGCTCGCACAACTAGAATGTGGTAATGAATGACTATGTACTTTTTAGAAAGGATAGACTAACAAGGTGAGGTGGTGGAGTTTCTCTCTATGTGAGTAAGCAACTAGAATGCATTAAGCTTAACTCAGGGGTAGATGGTGAAAGAGTTGAAAGCATATGGGTAAGAGTAAAGGGACATGCGAACACGGGTGATACTGTTGTGGGCATCTACTACAGACCGCCAAACCAGGAAGAAGCTGTCGACGAGACCTTCTACAGGCAGCTGGAAGTAGCCTCAAGATCACGTGCCCTGGTGCTCATGGGTGACTTCTATCACCCTGATATTAGTTGGAAAGATCACACAGACAGACATAAGCAGTCCAAAAGGTTCCTGCAGTGCATTGATGACAACTTTCTGCTGCAGGTGGTAAAAGGACCAACAAGGAGAGGTGGAACGCCTGATTTTGTATTAAGAAAGAAGGCCTGGTTGCAGATGTTATAGTTGGGGGTAGTCTTGTCTGTAGCGACCATGACATGTTAGAGTTTAATATCATCAGGGAAAGAGGCAGAGTAATAAGTAAAACCTCTACCCTGGACTTTAAGAGGGCTAACTTTGTCCTCTTCAAAAATCTACTTAGAAGCATCCCGTGGGCTAGGGCTCTAGAAGGTAGGGGGGCCCAAGAGAGATGGTTAATATTCAAACATTACCTCCTCCAAGATCAAGATAAATGTATTCCCTCAAAAAAAAAAAAAAAAAAAAAAAAAAAAAAGAAAAAAAAAAATCAAGCACAGGAAGCAGGAGACCTGCATGGATAAACAGGGAACTCCTGAAAAAACTTAAATGGAAGAGTGAGGTTTACAATATGTGGAAAAAGGGTCTGGTTAATTGGATTATAGAAATGCTGCCAGGGTATGTAGAGACTCAACAAGAAAGGCCAAAGCTCTCTTGGAACTTAAGTCTCTCCAGGGAGGTGAAAGAAAACAAGAAGAGCTTTTTCAAATACATCAATGAGAAAAGGAAGAGTAGGGAAAAAGTGGGGCCACTGCTAAATGAGGTGGGAGATATGGTAACAGAGGATGCAGAGATGGCAGAGCTACCGAATGCCTTCTTTGCTTCAGTCTTCAGTCCCCAAACCAGCCCTCGGGAAGCCCAGTCACTGGAAGTAAGAGAGCAGAAGTGGAGAGAGGAAGATACTCCACTAGTCAGTCAGGACTGGGTTAGAGATCACTTGGATAAACTGAAACTGCACAAATCCATGGGCCCTGATGGGGTGCATCCACATGTGCTGAGAGAGCTGGCTGTTGCTGAGCCGCTCTCCATCATTTTCTAAAGATCATGGCAAACAAGAGAGGTGCCTGATGACTGGAGGAAAGCCAATGTCACTCCAGTCTTCAAAAAGGGCAAGAGGGAAGACCCAGGCAACTACAGACCGGTCAGCCTCATGTCCATCCCCCGGAAAGGTGATGGAGCAGCTCATTCTGGAGGCCATCTCTATACCACATGGAAGAAAAGAAGGTTATCAGGAGTAGCCAACGTGGATTTACCAAAGGGAAATCCTGCTTGACTAAACTGATAACCTTCTACGAAGCCATGACCAAATGGGTAGATGAAGGGAGAGCAGCGGATGTCATTTACCTTGACTTCAGTAAAGCTTTTGATACTGTCTCCCATAACATCCTCGTAGAAAAACTCACGAAATGTGGCATAGACAATTGGTCTGTGAGGTGGATTGAAAACTGGCTCAACAACAGAGTTCAGAAGGTTGTGATCAGTGGTGCAGAGTCAAGCTGGAGGCCTGTGGCTAGTGGTGTTCCCCAGGGATCATCACTGGGTCCAGTTTTGTTCAATATCTTCATCAACGACCTGGACGAGGGGATAAAGTGTACCCTCGTCTGACACACCAGAAGGCTGTGCTGCTATCCAACGAGATCTGGACAGGCTAGAGAGCTGGGCAAAGGTGAACCTCATGAGGTTCAATAAGGACAAGGGTAGAGTCCTGCATCTGGGGAGGAATAACACCAGGCACCGGTGCAGGTGCTGAAAAGCAGCACCACAGAGAAAGACCTTGGAGTCCTAGTGGATAGCAAGTTATACATGGGACAGCAATGTACCCTTGGGGCCAGGAAGGCCAATGGCATCCTGGGGTGCATTAAGAAAACTGTGTCCAGCAGGTGTAGGGAGGTCCTCCTCCCCCTCTACTCTGCCCTTGCGAGACCACGCCTGGAATACTGTGTCCAGTTTTGGGCTCCCCAATTTAAGAGAGACAGGAATCTACTGGAAAAAGAGTCCAACGGAGAGCTACGAGGATGATTAAGGGACTTGAGCATCTCCCCTATGAAGAAAGACTGAGCAAACTGGGGCTGTTTAGTCTTGAGAAGACTGAGAGGGGACCTTATTAATGTCTATAAATATCTGAAGGGTGGGTGTCAAATGGAAGGAGACAATCTCTTTTCTGTAGTGCCCAGCAATAGGACAAAGAGCAATGGGTATAAACTTGAGCATAGAAGGTTCCACCTCAACAAGAGGAGGAACTTCCTTACTCTGAGGGTGATGGAGCACTGGAACAGGCTACCCGGAGAAGTAGTGGAGTCACCTTCTCTAGAGACTTTCAAAACCCGTCTGGATGCGTTCATAGAATAGTTTCGTGTGGAAGAGACCTTCGAGATCATCAAGCCCAACCTTATTCCTAGCCCTATCAAAAGCCACTAAACCATGTCCCTAAGCCCAACATCTAACCGCCTCTTAAACACTTCCAAGGATGGTGACTCCACCACCTCCCTGGGCAGGCCATTCCAATGCCTGACAACCCTTTCTGTAAAGAAATGCTTCCTAATATTCAGCCTGAACCTCCCCTGGTTCAACTTCAGGCCATTTCCTCTTGTTCTATTGCTTGTCACTAGGGAGAACAGACCAACTCCCACCTCGCTACAACTTCCCTTCAGGTAGTTGTAGAGGGCAATAAGGTCTCCCCTCAGCCTTCTTTTCTCAAGGCTAAACAGCCCCAGATCCCTCAGCCTTTCCTCATAAGAGACATGCTCCAAACCCTTTCCTAGCTTTGTAACCCGCCTCTGTACCGTCTCCAGCACCTCAATGTCCTTCCTCCTACAGAGTTTCCTAGTCTTCCCTTTTCTTTATTCTAAAGCTATAAATCCCTTCTCCTGTTGCTGATCATGATTTCAACACACCTTCCTGGCTCCCTCCTTTTGACTTCATGAAAAACTCAAGTTTTCTTCCACAATTTACCCAAATCTTCCTCGATTCTGCTCTCCTGGTTTACATATACACAACTCTGATTGAAAATTGTACAAACCCCTCCTTCCTTCAGGGTTAATAAGTCCAGTGCCATTCTATTCTGTAAAACTACTTTTGAGAATGAATTTACCTCTCTGAAGACCACGGATGGGATCCATAGTGATATTAAATACGTCATCCAGAGTGGCTGAAATATTCAGTATAGCTTTCTCAGGTTCACTGACCACTAACCAAGGCAAAAACCACCTCACAAAACTATGGAATCCCGTTCCCCTTTTTGCTAAGGGATTTTCTTCCCATTTAGATCTTATCCAGGGGGATTAAGTGCCCAATTGTACACATTCCCTTCCATCCTGCAGGGAGCTGTTTCCTACTAATGCTGTCTCCACACAACCACCAATACCTATTGGGTAGCCACACTGTGCCATCCACACTGATAAGACGAATTTCACAGTACGTCCCCATCTTGGCTTGCATAAGTTTGCAATTGTAAAAATCTATGTACGTAACATTCAATCCTGTCAGATCCCATGTGCCTACTTCTACTGTAGCCTGATTTATCCAATAATCATTCCATCCATCATTGCAAGTACAGTTATTACAATTGAAACAGATCCATGGGGAGCAAAGGCAATTTTTTGATCTATTCCTCCAATTACAGTTATTATTGCTAACCAGAAACTGAGTTTCGATATCCTCTAATATTTGTAAATTGAATTTTGGAACAAACCCGTAGCTCAAATTATCAGGAGAACAATAACCTCCATCAGGCCTTTTCCAAAATTCAGGCCAGGTATTGTTATCATAGTTCCAATGAGTTGAGGCCACCCCGTGTAGAGGCAGCCTCATGTCTCCCTTAGGTAGGGCAGTACAAATCCAGCAGTCTTTAGTAGCATTAGTTAGCATTCAGATAGTTTCAAAATGTACGTTCCTGTCCCAAGCAACAACAATATTTACAAGGATTAACACAATCATAAAATATCTGATTCCCATTTCACTCCCTCTGCAATTTTAACTTAAGTGGTCCTGCAGGTTCAGATGTCCACTGTTTATTTGGAGCCCTCTTCACTCGAGAGTAGTGGATCCAGGCAGGTCTCTCCTTCATCTTAACTGCAGTGAAGGTGGTCAGCAGCACCTGGTAAAATCCATTCCACTTTTCCTGAAGGGGGTCTCCTGAAAAATTCTTCACATATATCCAGTCCCCGGGGTTAAAAGGATGAATGGGATTATCTAGTCCTCTTCCCCTGGTGTCTATTACACACTTGTTAATTCTGTCTAACTGTTTGCTTAGGGCTATTCTATATTGTGTCAAATATTGTTCTCCCACCTGGTTCAAGTCTTCTCTTTGATACAGCATGTAGTATGGTCTGCCATATGAAATTTCACCAGGAATTAAGCCTTCTTTGGCCCGTGGCTTGGTTTGTATTCTTAGCAGGGCCAAAGGTAATGCGTGGTACCAATACATATTGGTTTCTTGACAAATTTTAGCAATTTGCTGTTTAATGAGAGGATTCATTTTCTCTACCTGTCCACTCACTTGTGGTCTATTAGAAGTATGCAATTGCCAATCAGTTCCTAATGCCTTGCTGATCCGTAGTATAATTTCAGCAGTAAAATGTGTTCCCCGATCCGAGGACATTACAGAAGGTACCCCAAATCTCGGTATTATTTCATGTAGCAAGGCCTTTGAAACTTCTCTATCTTTACTTGTTCCACAAGGGAATGCTTCTGGACATCCAGAAAAGGTATCTATCAATACCAGTAAATGCCTATACCCCCTTTTTCTATGTAGCTCAGAAAAATCGATCTGCCAGTGGTCCCCCAGAGCATTCCCCTTTCCAATCTGTCCCAACTGTATTCAATTACTAATAGTGGATTATTTTCAAACATATTTCACATTGTTGTGTTACCTGACTGACTGTTGCATATAAATTCTTTCTGACCAATCTCTGATTCAGAAATTTATATAATGGATCTGCTCCCCAGTGAGTCTTGCTATGTTCCTCCCTCACAACTCCCCATACTAATTTGTCAGGGACTACCATCCTGCCATCCTCTAACTGAGCCCAACCTCCAGAGAGAACTTGTCCCCCCTCAATTCTTTTATCAGTTCATAGTCTGAGTTAGAATATTCCATGTTTCCTTGCCTACCTAGGTTTATATTCCTATTATCTGGAATTAAGATTAAAATTTGCTTTTCTGGTGTTCTTTCTATGGCCTTTTTAGCCTCATAGTCAGCCAGTGGGTTACCTTTCTCTGGATCGGTGTTATTCCTTAGGTGCCCACGACGGTGCATAATGGCAACCTTAGAGGGTAGCTGGACAGCTTCCAATAGGTGGAGTATTTCTTCTGCATGTTAAATTTGTTTTCCTTGAGCGAACAGCAAGCCTGTCTCCTTCCAAATAGCTCCATGAGCATGGACAACTACAAAGGCATCTTTGGAATCTGTCCATATGTTTATCTTTCTTCCTTTTGCTAGTTCCAGGGCTCTAGTGAGAGCAATTCTTTCAGCCTTTTGGCCCACTGTCCCAGCAGGTAGTGGTTGAGACTCAATTACCTTGTCTGTTGTTGTTACTGCATATCCAGCCTTACAGTTAGGAAACTGCTTCCATCTGTGATTCTTCTGCATCTTCCAGTGGCTCTTCTGTTCAATGTGATCTGCTGGAATATACTGTTTCCATGGTCCCCAGTGAGTCAGGTACCAGTGGTTCAGATGTCTTGTCCTCTGAGGAAAGAGGCTGGATTCACAATATTAGTTACTTCAATCTTAACATCATCAGATTCAATCAGAATGGCCTGATATTTCAAAAATCGGGATGGGGATAGACAAGGATTTCCTTTTTGTTCTAATACCGAAGATACTGTATGGGACACTAAAACAGTTATTTGTTGTTCCATAGTGAATTTTTGTGCCTCCTGTATGTTCAGTGCCACAGCGACCACTGCCCATAAGCATCCAGGCCATCCTTTGCTAACTTCATCCAATTGCTTGGAGAAGTAGGCTACAGCCCTTTTGTACGGTCCCAACCTTTGGGCCAGTACCCCTAATGTCTTGTACCTTGTCTCTCATAGGAAAACAGCCAGAGTGTCTTGGTGACATCTGGGAGTCCTAAAGCTGGAGCCTCTATCAGCTCCTTTTTCAATTGCTTAAATGCACTCTTGCCTCTGGAGTCCAAACTAAATCAGGGGAGGCTTCTTTGATCAGTTCATAGAGAGGTTTGACTAAAATCCCATAGGTATGTATCCACAATTGACACCAACCTGTCATTCCCAGAAATGTGTGGAGGTCTTTTACCATTCGAGGATCAGGTATCCTGCAGACAGCTTCCTTCCGTTCCTTCCCTAGTTCCCAAAGTCCTCCTGAGACTTTATATCCTAGGTAGGTAACTTGTTTCTTCACAATCTGGGCTTTCTGTTGAGAGACTTGATATCCACTTAGTCCAAGAAAGTTTAACAAGCTTACAGTTCACCTAAAGCATTCTCCTTTTGGTTTGGTTGCAATAAGAAGATTGTCAACATACTGCAGGAGGGTTCTGTCTTCTGATAGAGGTTCCCAGGTTTCTAACTCCCGGGCCAATTGATTGCCAAATATTGTAGGGCTATTTTTGAATCCCTGGGGTAACACTGTCCAGGTGAGTTGGGTTTTTCTCCCTGTCTTGGGGTTCTCCCATTCAAAAGCAAATATTTATTTGACTCTCTTCTGCTAATGTTAGACAGAAGAAGGCATCCTTCAAATCTAAGACAGTAAACCAAATTTGATCTTCCCTGAGCTTTGTCAATAGGGTATATGGGTTGGCTTTTCCCTAACTGAGCTAGGTTTTAATTTAACTGTTACTGGTTTAGCATTTTTAGCTCTCCCAGGTATCTCAGAAGCCCAGATTCCTGGGACTATCTGGTCCAGTATTTCTTGAGAAATTAAATTCCATTTTTCAGTTTGGATTAGTGACAAATGTAAAGTCTGAATTAATTAATCTTCTAAAATTTTAACTTCCACTCCTGTGGGTTTAAATTCCATTTTAGCTTCCAATTGTTCAAGCAAATCCCGCCCTAACAAGGGTTTAGGGGAATTTGGCAAATACAGAAATCAGTGTTTTCCAATTTGTTTTCCCAATTGAAACCTGAGTGGTTTCAAAAAATATGCTTTTTCTGGTTGGCCAGTAGCTCCCATAACACTTAAAATTCTTATCTACAGGTGTGAATTCTTATCTACAGGTGTGAATTCTTGATTCAAAACAGAAAAAGAAGCTCCTGCATCAACTAGAAATTCCACTTCCTTTCCTGTTTCCCCAGCTTTATTTTAACCAGTGGATCCACTCGGGTAGATGCCCCAGGCCCCGTCAATCTGTTTCTGCAGTCAGAGCCTGCCTGCACTTTGGGCGTTCTAATGTCCGTCCTCCTTACAATATGCACACCGCTTTACACCCAAAGTGCCTCTCCTTCCTCCTACAGAGTTTCCTAGTCCTCCCTTTTCTTTATTCTAAAGCTATAAATCCCTTCTCCTGTTGCTGATCACGATTTCAACACACCTTCCTGGCCACCTCCTTTTGTTTTTCTAATTCCCTGTCTGCCCAGTCTCCTGGCTCTCACCCTCCCCAATTTACTCTTATCTCTTAAAGGAGAAGAGAGCAGGGAGGGAGTCGCTGTCCTTCCCGTGCCTGTACTGGCCATGTCTCTTTCTCTCTCTCACCTATCCTTTCCTAATGCTAACACAAAGATAGCTTGAAACTAGCCCCGAACTTATATCAATACATTAATAGTCTTTAAAGTTTCTCCATTCTGTGATTGTTCAGAACTCCTCAAAAAGAACACAAACCCAAAACACGACGATACAAACACACTCAAAACAGTAATACACAAAACAATAACCAGACACTACGTTAGTTCAAAGGGGTCTTGTACCAATATATCATTTTCCTTTCATCCAATTTATATCCCCAAATTTAGCAGAAATCAAACCCCCTTGCGTTCCAGCTGATCCTCAGATAACAGAGGGGCTGGGGGCGGCTGGGCTTGGTTCCTGATATATAGCAGATAACTAGATACAGTTTACCCAACCGGTTAGGTTTTGGGGTTTTTTTCTTCAGTTCAAAAGTCAAAAGTCCCGGGAATCACCAAGAACACTCAGTTCACTCATACATTACTTAACAGCAATAATGGTGATTTAAGTTTAACAAACAATGATACCTACGTAACCACACAATAAAATAACACGAGCAATTAAAATACTGTGGATCATGCACAATCAGAGTCCATATGCCATTCCACTAGTCCAAAATACCAATAAACCGATAAATCTTATGGTCCGGACCCAAGTATGCCTACAAATACCAAGTATGCTCAAGATATTAAAATATCTGGCATATGGTACCCTTCATAGGAAATCTCCTACGTATTATGGGAACCCTCCAAAACCAAAGGTATACCTGCCAAACCAACACCAAATTTCCAAAACGAATGCCTTACCAGGATGGTCCTTGTCTGCTCCCGCAGTGAGCCGGGTGAGTCGAGGAGTCCCACCAGGAAATCCCGGGGGTGCCCAGGGAGTCCTCTTTCTCAGCGGATCCTGCAGCCGAGCAGAGTCTGTCCCATCTGGAGTGCCACACTGACGCAGTGAAAAACTCAATAACCGAAGTTATTAAGCAGGCATTCTTTATTTTGCGTCGCCGGACGCACAGGGGATCACTCCTCCAAATGTGCGTACCGATGCAATCTGGGTACATAGTTTATACGCTGGCTAAACATACACATTCATTCTATTTCTTAGAATGGGCAGTCTTATGCTAATGGGTTCCTGGAATTCATTTACATAGTCCGAGCATGCATAATAAAATTAGGGTTAGCGTCTTTTCTCCCCTCGGGGGCCTTTTGTGACCTCTGGTGGTCATTTACTTCATCTTCTCTTCTTCATCACTGTGTTCTTTTAGTGACCTAAAATTCTTATTCTTGCCACAAAACCGATTCTTGTCTGTTCAGCATGCTCGGGTGCCTCGAGATGTCTTGTTGTCCCATTCCCGGAGATAATCACTATCTACAAGGTTATGAATTTCACAGTATGTCCCTACTATACAACTACCCATTTATTGTTGTTGCTTGTTCAAAGATTAGTAAAACTCTAACAGACATCCCGTCTCCTGCCTTCAAACCTATCTAGATTCCTTTGTAGAGCTTCCCTACCCTCAAGCAGATTGACACTTCCACCTAGCTTGGTGTCATCTGCAAATTTACCAAGGGTGCACTCTATCCCCTCATCCAAATCATTGATGAAGATGTTAAACAGGAGTGGCCCCAGTACTGAGCCCTGGGGGACAGCACTCGTGACTGACAGCCAACTGGATTTAACTCCATTGACCACAACTCTTTGGACTCGTCCATCTAACCAGTTTTTCACCCAGGAAAGCGTATGCTCATCCAAGCCAAGAGTAGTCAATTACTCTAATAGAATGCTGTGGGAAACAGTGTCAAGTGCCTTACTAAAGTCAAGATAGACAACATCCACAGCCTTGCCTTCATCCAACAAGAGGGTCACCCTGTCATAGAAGGAGATCAGGTTTGTTAAACAGGACCTGCCCTTCATAAACCCATGCTGACTGGGCCTGATCACCTGCTTGTCCTGCATGTGCTGCATAATAGAACCCAGGATGATCCGCTCCATCAGCTTCCCCGGTACTGAAGTCAAACTGACAGGCCTGGAGTTCCCCTGATTATCCTTCTGTCCCTTCTTATATATGGGCGATATATTGGCTGACCTCCAATCTGCTGGTACCTCCCCAGTCAGACAGCAATGCTGATAAATGATGGGCAGTAGCCTGGTGAGCACCCCTGCCAGTTCTCTCAGCACTCCAGGATGTAACCCATCCGGCCCCATAGATTTATGCACATTGATATTGAGGAGCATGTCATGGACCATCTCCTCCTGAATTGTAGGGGGGGCATTGTGTTCCCAGCCCCTGTCTCTTGGCTTGGAGGAGTGACTTTCCCCGGTGCAAGTGTTTCCATTACTAAAGATTGAGGCAAAGAAGGCATTAAGCAGCTCAGCCTCTTCCTCGTCTTTTATGAACATATTTCCTCCTGAATCTAGTAGGGGATGGAGGCCCTCCCTGGCCTTTCTTTTATTGATAATGTATTTATAGAAATTGTTCTTATTGCTCTTCACCTCTAAAGCCAGATTAACTTCTAGTTCAGCTTTTGACCTTCTAATTATTTCTCTGCATGACCTGACAACATTCTTATACTCATTATGAGTCATCTGCCCCTTCTTCCAAAGACCATAAACCCTCCTTTTTTCCCTGATTTCAAGCCAAACCTCCCTATTCAGCCAGGCTGGTCTTCTATGCCGCCAACTTGTCTTACAGCACGTGGGGATGGGCTGCTCCTGCGCCTTTAAGATTTCCTACTTAAGTAATGTCCAGCCTTCCTGGACTCCTACATCTTTCAAAACTGACTCCCAAGGGATTCTATCAGGTGACCTCTGAAACAAGTCAAAGTCTGCCCTTCAAAAGTCCAGAGTGTCAGCATTGCTGCCCCCCTCCTAACGTCTCTAAGAACAGAGAACTTAATTTCATGGTCACTATTCCCTAGATGGTCTCCGACTGCCACGTCCTCCACCAGTCCTTCTATGCTTGCAAACAAGAGGTCCAGCAGGGCACCTTCCCTGGTCAATTCACTTACCAACTGCGTGCGGAAGTTGTCTCCTACACCTTCTAGGAACCTCCTGGATTGCTCCCTCTCTGCTGTGTTGTATTTCCAGCAGATACCTGGGAAGTTGAAGTCCCCCATAAGAACAACAGCAAGTGACCTTGAGACTTCTCCTAAGTGCTTATAGAATATTTCATCTACCTCATTGCTCTGGTTAGGGGGTCTATAGACAGACACCCACAGCAATATCAGCTATATTGGCCTTGCCCCTTAACCTGATCCAAACACACTCAACCTTGTTGTCGCTATACTTAAGTTCCAAACATTCATAACAATCCCTCACATACAGGGCCACCCCACCACCTCTCCTTCCCTGTCTATCCCTTCTAAAGAGCTTGTAGCCATCGACTGTGGCACTCCAGTCATGTGAGGCATCCCACCACATTTCTATGATGGCCACTATGTCATAGTTTTCCTGTTTCATCATGGCTTCAAGCTCATCCTGTTTGTTGCTCATACTCCATGCATTGGTATAGATGCACTTCAGATGAGCTTTTTTGGGGACCTGAGAAACATACCCTAGGTGATCCTGCTTTGGCAGGGGGGGTTGGACTCGATGATCTCTAGAGGTCCCTTCCAACTCCTAACATTCTATGATTCTATAATTCTAGCTGCACAGGGGCTTCCAGCTCCTCCTGCTTGTTACACATGCTGGGTTCATTGGCATAAAAGCACTTCAGCTGGGCTACCTACCTTGTCACCTTTATAGAGGAACGCAACCTAATTCCTTTGAGATGTTTCACAGGTGATTTCCTGTTGGTTCCTAATACATCAACACCCCCTGGCTCTTCTCTGTTACACAAAACCACATCCCCTTCCCCTGCTAAGTCTAGTTTAAAGCTCTCCGTAGCAATGGCTGCCTTTAAGCTTAAAGTGTCCATGTTGATTTACCAATTCAAATTATATTCATAACAGAGTT
The DNA here is from genome assembly GCA_025345505.1 of Todiramphus chloris collaris. Lineage (NCBI taxonomy): Eukaryota > Metazoa > Chordata > Aves > Coraciiformes > Alcedinidae > Todiramphus > Todiramphus chloris. Next base: position 86 of record JANVCC010001765.1, on the reverse strand, counting down.
ACAGATTAAAAAGGCTTTGTTGTTATACCACTGATTAACGTTATTCTTCTGAATGCCTTAATTTTTCTTTGAACCCCTCTGCTATT
>JANVCC010001749.1:0-28543 GCA_025345505.1 Todiramphus chloris collaris | reverse complement strand
CCCCCCCATCCTCCTCCTGCCCTCTCCCTTTATAGTTGAGCTGACGTCATATGGTATGGAATATCCCACTGGTCAGCTCAGGTCGTCTGTATCCCCTCCCCTATCTTGCCCCCCCATCCTCTGGTGCCATGTGAGCACTGGCAGTCATAACAGGGGTGTGTTATCAACACCCTCCAGCTCCCAGTGCTGCAGCATGAGGGCTGGATGGGGAAAAGCAGCTCAGACAGACCCACTACACGTACATGCATGATAAAATAGAGATCACTTCTTTGACTCACCAATGTCCAGGGCTGCTTTAACAAAAAAAAATAATTTTTTGTTAGGCACCTCTTTTACCAATGCCCGTTCAATACAAGACACAATGCCCACAACATATTGTGAATCAGACACAATGTTAACCACAATTGGCCATAGTTCCAGAGCTCTCACAACCGTAGCGAGCTCTACAATCTGCGGAGATCCTTTTACCATTTGAACATCGCTTGTCCATTGACCGTTGCCCTTTCACTGCACAACCACCGCTCAACCTGTCCGGCCAGAACCATCTGTAAATACTGTAGGTGTGTCTAAAGGAACGCTGCTACAATGAGGTTGCTCCATAATCGTAATTGCCTGAAAAAAAACATATAGTTTATGTGCTGGCATGTGTGTGGAAATAGATCCTGTAAAATCAGAAAGCCATTTGTATATCCATTGATGATTATAATGCCCAGTGCATATATGTCTTCTCTAGCAGCATTGTGATAGTAGAAAATTTTTTGCCACATAGTTCTTGCAAACACTGTCTCCCTTTGATTATCAGGACAGCGATCATTTCAATGTGTGTGAGAATGGTTTTATGAGGCTGCAATAAGAAAAGCCACTCAATGATTCTAAGAGGATCCTGTGTGTTGTTACAATCCCACTGTCTGATTAAACCTACTGATTGAAATGCAGGGTTAAAAGCATATAATGTCAAGGGTAACTCTAAAATTTTGTTTCTGTTTGCTTGCCGCTGACCAACGGCCTGCGCTACATCCTGCAAAGCCCTTTTTGCTTCAGTGCTCAGCCTACGTGGTGAATTCAAAGCTGGATCCCCCTTTAATAACACAAATAAGGGGTGTAAATCCTCACTGCTAATTCCTAATAGAGGGTGAACTCAGTTAATTGCTCCTAGGACCTTTTGCAAATCATTCAGTGTTTTCACATCAATTCCCAATTTGACCATTTGAGGGCTAATAGTTTGATCCAATATTTTCCAGCCTAAATATTTCCATGGAGACATACACTGGACTTTCTCTGGCACTCACAGCTCCTCCCATGCTGAATTCTTATGATAATTCAATTAGTTTTTGAAATATTTTCGGAGGAGAGTTTTTCCCAAAAGTGTAACTATGTAATGGATCCTCAGTTCTTCTTTCAGAAGCACAGAACAAATGAATCCTGTTCTGCAGCGGGCCCCGGACCATGCGTGGGGAAGACCCTCCCAGGGGGGTGGGTGGGGAAATGAAGGATGGAGAGTGCTCTGGTGGCCTGGGCGGGAGCACGGCAGGGGCGATTTCCAAGAGAGGGGGAGTTGGTGCAAGTGGAGGGCAGCATGCCGCCGGCATTATCCTCTCCTGGGCCGCACGTCAGAGGGGTCTGCAGGTCGCCACCACCAGTTGTGTTGGTGGGAGAGATGGTGCGGGTGTCAGGAGAAAAAAAAAAAGGAGAGAGGGGAAGGGGAGGGGGGAGGCCCCTCCGCCCCTCAGAGCCCTGCCGTGGGGCTACCGGCGCTCAGCCACCTGCCTGCCGCGGCCGCAGTCGCCACCATAGTGCAGCTCAATATATGACAGGATAAATCTGAAGGGCTTCAGCAAGAGCTCTGTCCCCAGCTTCCATCGCTTCCTGTCAGATATGTGCCCAATGACACTTGCGGTCAGGGGGAATAGATCAGGCTCCTTTTCCGGATCGACTGTCTCTGGGTCAAAAGGGTCGTTCTTCGTGCCACGAAAGCCTGTTTCTGGCATGTGACAGGGTGGGTCTCGGCCGGGAGAGCCGATGGCTCGGTACATGGAGAAGCAGGGCAGTCTCTTTGTACAACGGCTTGCTCCTCCTGTTTTTTCATGATTCTCCAAGGGGTTAACAGTTCTGCCGCCGCTCTATACGCCTTTGTTGCTCTGTCCCACAATTTAATGCCTGTCTCATCCCAGGTCTTATTTTTGAAAACTGTGGAATATGTAATTGAAAAGGGACATTTGGGCAATCCAAACTATAATCCATTGCTTAAAGGATAACAAGCTGAAGATCGACTGAAGGAGATTAGATGGTGCATGTGACAAGGAAGAGGAGACGCACAGCACAGTTCCGGGTATGAAAAGATATCACTGCAGAATGCTTGCCGCTTGACCGCTTTCCTAGGACCAATCACGGAAGGACGTGTGGACAGTTTCTGGACAGTATATTATAACCAATCAGGAGTTGCTTTGCGCACATGGCTAATTGCTTGAGCTATATAAACTGGGTGTGATGCGCAATAAAGGGTTGTTCTCCTCCCCCTCTACTCTGCACTGGTGAGACCTCACCTGGAGTATTGTGTCCAGTTCTGGGCTCCCCAGTTCAAGAGAGACAGGGATCTGCTTGAGAGAGTCCAACGGAGGGCTACAAGGATGATTAAGGGACTGGAGCACATGCCTTATGAGGAGAGGCTGAGACACCTGGGGCTCTTTAGTCTGGAAAAGAGAAGACTGAGAGGGGATTTGATAAATGTTTATAAATATATGAGGGCTAAGTGTCAAGAGGAAAGGGACAGCCTCTTCTCACTCGTGCCTTGTGATAGGACTAGGGGGAATGGATATAAGATGGAGCACAAGAGGTTCCACCTTAACATGAGGAGGAACTTCTTTACAGTAAGGGTCACAGAGCACTGGAACAGGCTGCCCAGAGAGGTTGTGGAGTCTCCTTCTCTGGAGATTTTCAAAACTCGCCTGGATGCGTTCCTGAGTGACCTGTGTTAGGTTAGATTAGGTTGTAGGTTAGATTAGGTTGTAGATTAGGTTGTTGTTAGATTAGGTTGTAGGTTAGATTAGGTTGTAGGTTAGATTATATGATCCTTCCCTGGCAGGGGGGTTGAACTCAAAGATCTCCAAGGTCCCTTTCAACCCCTAACACTCTGTGATTCTGTGATTGTGTGATTCTGTCTAGTCTGATCACATTGGTCGTGTGTGGCATCCTGATTCCTCCTCAAGTGGCGCCCGAACAGGGACCCTCTTGTCATCACCCTTCGCAAGGAGAGGCCTAGACAGCTGTAATAGGAGGGTCGAGCCAGGACTTGTGGAGAAGCCGGCTGAAATAACTTGGTGCCCTCGCGAGTGCATTCAGTAAAGAACGGGAGAAGAGGACAGTGCTGTCCAGGCCTAAAAAGGGAGAAGAATCTTGCCTAATAAAAAAGGTGAGCGGTCAGGGAGGAGATGGGGAGTTCACTTACAAAAGAATAAGAAGTGGTTTTAAAGCTCCTCCAACATATTCTCTCTAAAAGAGACATTAAATATGAGGAACTTTCGTTTCGCCGTTTGTTACAATGGGTGAGGGAGAGGAATCTTTTATCCAGTGTGGGAACAGCATTTGAGCTGGACACTTGGGAAGCAATAGGAACCTCCCTATGGGATGAAATATCCACTGGGTCGAAGGAGGCCTGGAGTTTTGCCACGCTCTGCCAGCTAATTAAAGACACACATGGATGAAAAGTGAGCGTGTTACCGCTGCAGCTGCATTTTCAGCAATGGCGCCGCCGACCGCAGGGGGGAGAGAACGGGCCCTGGATCGGCTTCCGACTTCCTGTTTTCCTCTCCGGGAGCTCCGCCGCCTGCCACGGCCGTTGCTAACATTCCGCCCCACCCTGTGTCGCCGCTAGATGCCCATCCTGAATCTGGAGCCATCCCTAAAGTGGCAAAGATAGATAAACAGGATGAGAAAGTTAAGAAAACTTCCCCTTCAAGCGTAATACCCCCCAATATTGTTTCCGAAGAGGATTCCGGGGGTGGAGAAGGACATTGAAGTACTGTATCCCCCATTTTCACCGTCCACCCCCCCCCCACCAAGGACTGGAACATGAACAATTTAAACAGCTGTTAGTAAAGCTGGACCAGCTAGCCACCGATTGGGTGAAAACACAGGCGGAAGTGCCAGAAGACTCAACTAAAGTATCCTTTAATGTGCCTTTATCTCCCTTTAAGTCAGCACCTCTTTTTTTCACAAACTAATCCCTTTGCACCCCCACCACCCTTACCTGTAGCACCTAGTGCACTGTTGGGAACCAAGGGGGGGTGCGGGGCGAGTGATCCCTCTAGGGATCCGACTCAGAGGTGGTGAGGAATTATTCATGATGCTCTTATTGAGGGAGAAGTTATACCAGTGTCTGCCTTCCTTGTTATACAAGTGCCAGGTCAGGCTCTGCAGTGGGGTCCTTTGGATTGGAAAATGTTAAAAGAAGCCAAAACCGCAATTACTCAATACAGGCTAAAATCATCTTTCACTCAGGCCATTTTGCAGCATATGTTTACGTCACAGCTTAATGTACCCAATGACACTAAAAACATTGTTAATACTATTTTAACACCCTCTCAGCAACTGCATTTTTATCAGAAATGGACTGCTCTTAGTGAAAATGCAGCTTCTCAACCTCGTCAGCAAAATGATCCGTTGTTTGCAATCACACCTCAAATGTTGCAGGGAATGGGTCAGTTTACTAATGCTGTATGGCAAGCCCAATTGGGAATAGAAATCTTACAATTATCACAAGATTTGGCTCTTAAAGCGCTGCAAAGTGTACCTGACCCTTCACAAGCTTTACCTGCTTTTACACAGATTAAGAAGGGAGAAACTGAGACGTATTCAAAATTTTTAGACAGATTGTTTGCCTCTGTTCAAGATCATCCTCATTAAGGAGACAGCATGAAGCAAAAACTTGATTTGCTAGCCTTTGAAAATCCCAATGCTAAAATAAAGCTCATTTTATGCACTTTGCCAAAAGGGGCCTCTGCAGGGCAAATCTTGGAAGCAGCAGAGAATGGGAGAACAAGGTAAAGCTGCGTATATTGCATCTGCAGTGGCTGCCACAGTGCATATGTTAGTTCCAAACCAAAATGGCGGAAGCAAATCAGATAAGGGTGCTTCAACTGTGGCAAAGTCGGCCATTTTAAATCAGAGTGTAGATCCCCAAAAGGAGTAAACAAATTTAAATCATGTGAAAACTGTGGGAGAAAGGGACATGCGGGAGACCATAAAGGACAGTCTCACACGGACCAATGTGATCAAGCAAATGCCGTTTATTATGGGTTCTCGTTGTTTATGCCGGGAGTGGAGAGATGAAACAACATATAAATTCAGCAAGAGCAGGCAAAAGAAGCAACTTTATTAATTTACAACCCCGTTTTATATGCCCTACCCAATACGGCAATTGGTCAGTGATCACCCATCGCCTAAGGTGATTGGCTAAAGTGCTACAACACCTATTTCAAAATATTTTTCCAATGTACCATAAACAGAACTTAGCAAAACACCATGTGTTAGTCTAGCTTACAAAAATCATCCTACTGTTTCTCATAATATGTGTGAGAAAGGCATGATTCTCACCGAATATTGTGAGAACCTGAGACAATCCCTCTGCTAGTAGCTTTTCAGCATCCACAATGGGTTACATAGTTGCTTATATATCTCACTATTCCTAACATGCACTACTAACCTCTACATGATTGGTCACTTCATAAAAAGCTATGCACTCTTAATTATACATGATTGGTGACTTCTGTCTGTCAACACAGCAGGCACACAGCAGTCTTTTCCCTTATCTTCCTTCTTGGATTCAAGGAGTTGTTCTTCTCTTAGCTATCTTCCTCTCTTGCAGCTGTGGCCGACCTTGAGGCCTCATTCTTGCAGTAAATTGTTAGCTTATGAAGGCAGGATTGCTCACATGTCCATCTTTAGACAAAAACTCCTCTACAAATCCCCCGTTTTTCTTTTGAGCAATCCAGACAGACAAGACAGCCTTATGTATCATTCACGAAATACACTGCAAAGCACACGCCAAAACAGCTATAAGCAAAATAAAAAAAATTATAGCAATAAGCCCTTGCTTGATCAAAATAGCCACTCTATACTTTTATCACAGGTAAGCTTTTACATGGTGTTACTAATATGAAGTGCAAGCTGTCTTGTCTTACATGACACTAGCGTTACACTACAGCCTACAGCAAGGAGGAGACTTGAAGCTGCCTTGGGTGTTACTACTCTTTAAAAAGCAAGACCTACTGGGGAAGAGGAATGAGATATAACTGCACTTTAGGGATAATATTTCTACTGCTTTTTTACAGATTTGTAAACAAAGTACAGAATAGCAGAGGTGATAGTAAATAGAGGAAAAAAAAGTAAACTAGCCTATTACACACACACACACACTCAGAAATGCAGTTTACATAATACCTCCTGCCCTTCTGCTCCTTTGGACACATATACACATGGAGTTATGGCTAAGGTAATTGCTTGGTATCTCTCTCTTTTTGTTTTAACAAAGGTGCTACAGTTCCCCAAACCGCAGCAGCCACACATGCAGCCTTATTAAGCTCCACAGTTCAATCAGCGCAATCATGTCTGCCACATCGGCACCTTGGGGCAGTGTGCCAAGAGTTTGTTTAGTTTTTTCATTTGCATTATCAAAGGCCAACATCTTAAACATTCTGTTTTTCATATCGGGATCCATATCAGGGTGTCCATCAATGGCTGCATACAGCTTATCTAAAAATGATGTAAAAGGCTCATTTGGACCCTGCATGATATGTGTGAATCCGTATGGCTTCCCTGGCTCATTGATAGAAAGTATTGCCTGTAAGGCCAGCTGCTGAGATAGCTGTAACACTTCTACTGGATACTGAGTCTGCATCTGGGTGCTATTATACTGAACCGTCCCCATTAACATTTGCATATGAACCCCATAGAGAGGGGCATTTTGTTTTCGAGGTCTTGCTTGCTCTGCGTCACAGAGTTTCTGCCATGACCTCTGAAATAGAAACAACTGAGATGGCGACAACATTTCAGCTATATTCACACTATCCAGGGGTAATAACATATCAGCAATAAAGATATACTTAATAATTTGTTGTGCCAATTAAGAGCGTAAACCATACTGACTTAAAGCAGATCTCACCTGTTCCAAAACCTTCCAATCAAAAGCCTCCCACTTTTTTCCACCCCCCGCTGTCGCAATTACAGGGAATGCTTGCGGTATAAAAGCCCCCTCCACAATAGCATCCTTAATAATCCCTTTCCATCATTGGGAAATTTGATCTGGAGGCTGGTCTGATACCCCTCCGCCCTCCGGCAGCAAGGGAGGTGCAGTGGGGATAGGAGGGCTCGACGGGACATTCTCAAACCTTGGTGGAACGCAAAAAGGATTGAGAGGAGCTCTTGGATATTGAAGAACTGTAGCTCCTCGCATCTGCAGGCTCATGTCATTCAGTTTCATTAAAACTTCCCTCAATAGCCCCTCCACCCCTCCTTTCTCTTCCCTTTGCTCACTAGTGGTGGTGACAAACCCAGGAGAAGGAGGGGACGCTGGCAAGGCAGGGCGTGTCCCGGTTTCAGGTCAACAATCTGGTCCTCCCACTACTCCATCTGCTCCCACAGTTACCTCCTCATTTGTTGCAGATGCAGTACTGCTGCCGGACTGATCACTGCCATTTGCGCTGGCAGATGTCACCTCCCCACAAAAGGAGGGTTTAGTAGTCCTGCGTAAACTGGGTACCGATATGCACATTTCAAATGGATTTAAAGAGGCGGAGGACTTGGTACTACCATCCTCCTTAGGTGAACATGAAGTGTTAGGGCTTAATGCCACAAAAGCAGAGGTGGCTGGGGCACGCTCCCCTTTCATAGATTGCAGCGTCTCCTTAATCAGCTTCCATAAAGTAGAATATTTGAGTGCTTCCTTCGCCTCTTTTCTCCCATCTCTAATGTCATCCCATAGGCCACTCCCTATGGCTTCCCAGGTGGAAAGCTCAAATGCTGTACCGACCTCGGGGAACAAGTTTCTTTCTCTTGCCCATAGAAATAGCCCTTTTAAAGTCTGAGTTTCATATTGGATCCCTCTCTTAGAGAGGATATGTTGGACAAGCTTCATCACGGCTTCTTCTTCTTTAGTGATAGCCGACCCCATCTCCTCCCCGACTGCTCACTTGCCTTAGCAGCAAGATTCAACTCTGTCGTCTCCGTTGAGGTACACCTCTGCCGTGCGTTGGGCTGTTCCACATGTAGTCGCCGGGGCAGCGACTGCTTTCGGTCGGCTTTCCACCCTCCAGCTACCTTCTTCACGCCGTTATCACAGCTTCAGCAGCTACTGAAGGTCCCTGTTCGGGCGCCACTTGTGGGAGACCATAACAGACAGTCACACACAGACCAATGTGATCAAGTGAATGCCGTTTATTATGGGTTACATAGTTGCTTATCTATCTCCCTATTCCTAACATGCACTACTAACCTCTACATGATTGGTCACTTTGTAAAAAGCTATGCACTCTTAATTATACATGATTGGTGACTTCTGGCTGTCAACACGGCAGGAACACAGCAGTCTTTTCCCTTATCTTCCTTCTTGGATTCAGGGAGTTGGTTTTCTCTTAGCTGTCTTCCTGTCTCACAGCTGTGGCCAACCTTGAGGCCTCATTCTTGCAATAAATTCTGTTAGCTTATGAAGGCTGGATTGCTCACATGTCTGTTGCTAGAGAAAAACTCCTCTACAGGGACACAGTACAGATGTGTGGAGGAAGGGTCGACATCAGGGATACTTTTCACAGAGTCTGGCAGCCCCCTGTGCTCAGACACAAATACGGGGTGCTTGGACTGCCTCACCTCTGCCACTTCAGGAAGTGCCGAGTGGACATGGCAACAGCAGTAGACCGCACACTGATAGATCAATCTGTTCGTGTAATGGACTCTACTGCACAGGGACCCCTCAGAAATGGACTAAGTGCTTTGCTGTTAGGTCGATCTTCTATGTCACGGCAAGGTATATTTGTAGTGCCTGGAGTTATTGATGCGGACTTTACGGGAAAGATAAAAATCATGGTTTATACCCCCACTCCACCAGTTTCCATACCAGCTGGAAGCAAGATAGCCCAACTAATTCCTTTTCAGTCAGCAGTTCCTCGGCCAGGTCTGGCTCACCAAGGAGATGCAGGTTTCGGATCCACTGGAGCATCCTCGGTGTTGTTTGCTATGGACATTGCCAAGGGAAAACCAGAGGAAGCTATCAAAATCTCAGGACCTGGAGGAGAATCTTTTCAGCTGAAGATGACAATCGACACTGGGGCTGATGTAACAATCATTCCTTTTGGCCGGTGGCCACAGCGGTGGCCACAGCAGTGGCCCACGGTGGCGACAGCCACAGGCATTATGGGTGTGGGAGGGGTTCAGGCTACTTCTATAAGCAAAGTACCGGTGTGTTTCAGTTTTCGGGATGGGACAAAAGTTTCCACAAGGCCATATGTAATGCATGTGCCAATTGCATTAATTGGTCAAGATTTATTGAGCCAAATGGGTACCCGAATCATCACAGGCTGGTTTTAGCAGCGGTCACTGATGAACAGCCGGTCCAAAAAATCCACTGGAAATCTGAAAAACCTGTTTGGATTGATCAGTGTCGGCTTAAACAAGAAAGGCTGTTAATAATAAAAACTTTAGTGAAAGAACAATTAGATGCTGGTCATATTGTGACATCCACGAGTCCCTGGAACACACCTATTTTTACCATTCCAAAGAAAAATGGAAAATGGCATCTTTTGCATGATCTAAGGGGAGTGAATGCAGTAATGCAGGACATGTGTCCTTTACAACTAGGACTACCATCACCCGTCATGATCCCTAAAGACTGGGACATTTTGATAATTGATTTAAAGGACTTTTTTTCCGCCATACCATTGCATCCTGATGACTGTGAGAAGTTTGCATTTACAGTACCATCAATTAATAAGGCTGCTCTGTCTAAACGATATCAATGGGTGGTTCTACCCCAGGGAATGAAAAATTCTCCAACTATGTTCCAACTTTTTGTGGCCTGGGCCTTAAAACCTTTTAGGGAACGGTATCCTCATTTGCTGGTATACCATTACATGGATGATATCTTGATCACCGGTTCAGAACTGAATGTACAGAGCAGATATTAGGCAAACATGGGTTAAAAATAGCACCAGAAAAGATTCAAAAACAAGCGCTCTGGAACTATCTGGGCTGGGTGATTACCGCAGGAGAAGTCAGGCCACAAAAAATCAAAGTTACAACAGACATAAAGAATCTTAATGATGCCCAGAAACTATTAGGAGACATTCAATGGGTACGAAATTTGTGTGGAATCACTAATGAGGGCCTTCAGCCTTTGTTAGAGCTATTAGGAACTACTACACAGGTAGGGGATAAACGTCAATTGAATGCTGATCAACAACAGGCTCTGACAGTTATAGAGGAAAAGATAAAGGCAAGGGCACACAATACACTACCTATACTGTTGGCATTGATTAATCCCTCTCAGTATACAAAGCATCCCTTTGCAATCTTAATGCAGTGGACCAAGATCGTCTTCATATTCTGGAGTGGGTTTTCTTGTCAGCTAAACTGAGAAAGACCGTAGATACTAGGCTGGAAATCTTCGCCCAGCTGATCATTAAGGGGCAATCGAGGTGTATTGAGATTGCAGGTGTGGAGCCAGGAGGAATGTTAATGCCAGTAGTTCAGGACTATCTGGAATGTCTCTTTAGGGTATCATTATATTTGCAAAGCGCAATGGCTGATTTTACTGGTGAGGTAAGCAACATTTATCCATCTCACAAAATGTTTACGCTATTAAGTAACCAGTACTTTGAAGAAATACCTCTGAGGTCTGAAACACATGTAATAGGTCTTACTGTGTTCACTGATGCCAGCAAAAAAGAACGCAAGGTGGCTATTACCTGGGAACAGGATGGAAATTGGAGAGACCATGTAATTGTGGGACCTCCTGGGAGCTCAGTGCAGACCTTGGAATTGCTTGCAGTAGTATGGACTTTTCAAAATTGGCATCAAGAGGCGATTAATGTAGTATCTGATTCTCTATATGTGGTAGGCATTGTTTGGAGACTAGAACGCTCGGTGCTCAGAGAATTACATAACCCAGACCTATCCCGTTTGTTTCAAATTCTGTTACAGCTATTAAATCAGCGGACAGAGCCCTATTTTGTTACACACATCAGGAGTCATCAAACCCAGATGGGTCTCGCCCTTGATAATGCTAGGGCTGACATGTTAGCTGCCCCAGCCTGGACTGGGCCATCTGTCAATCTTTTTGAACAAGACAGATTATCGCATACCTTTTTTCACCACGGTGCTAAGATGTTGGTAAGGCAGTTCGGTGTTACGCATGCTAATGCTGCAGGAATAGTCCAGGCATGTCCAGACTGACAATCTGTGGGCTATGGTATTGGCCTGGGGGTAAACCCCCATGGCCTATTACCATTGCAATTGTGGCAAATGGATATCACCCACGTTATGCAGTTTGATCTTTTACGATATGTACATGTATGTGTTGATACCTTTTCTCAGGTTATTTGGGCGACACCACAAGCAGGGGAAACTGCTAAGCATGTAGCAAAACATCTGTACAGCTGCTTTGCAGTAATGGGAGTGCCCTGCCAAATCAAAACTGATAATGGGCCAGCATATAAATCTGCACAATTTGCTAAGTTTTGCCAAGATTGGGGTATTATACATCTCACTGGGATCCCTCATTCAACCACCGGTCAAGCCATTGTTGAAAGGGCTCATCAAACCTTAAAAGGCCTTCTCAAAAAACAAAAAAGGGGGGAGAGTGGGTCCCTGTTGGGGAATGGCTTGAGAACAAGGGCCACGGCTCACTGCAAGATATATTAGCAGAAGCTAGGCATGAGGCCTAGCCTAGCTGCAGGGACAGGATGTCCATGAGGAGGAACGTTAGGATAATAATAGGATGTTTTGGTCAACGGAAAGAGGAGCTATGTAGCAGCTGGGACCACCAAGAGGTGGTCGTAGGGAGATTGTGACTTCTTGAATGGACCTATGGGAACTATCAGGAATATGTATAACTTGTGTGTACTTCAATCAGCATGTATTAGTGATTAGCATAATAGTATATAAGTAGCTGCAAGTGTGACAATAAACAAAGTTTGCCTATTAATCATATTGATTTCCTGCACTCTTCCCTCGCCGTTCCGCAAATGGTGACCCCGACGAAGACCATGGGAGCGACGAGCAAGGAAGCACCAGTAAGCAGCGACCGGAGGGCTAAGGAGTAATAACGCTGGCGTTCTGACTCTCCCGTGACTGGGATAATCTGCTAATGAGACGAGGTCCCGCCGCTCGACTTGGCTGCCTGATAAGGGTAACAAGCTGCAACTGGCCAGACGCTTAGATTTTGTGAAACGTAATGGAAAGACAGGCAGCCTATGAACTTTTACAGTGCTTTTTAGAAAAGCGGGGAATTTAGGAAATTAACCTTAAAAAGGGATTAGTGGGATTAGTGGGATTATTAACATATGGAGTAGAACAAGGCTATTTTAGGGACCCTAATAGGGTTTTTGATGTAGATGAACAGCGAGGGTTTAGAGATTATTTATGGGCAAAAGTAATTGATGAAGATAAAACAGACAGAAAGCTGGCACGTTCTTGGAGGGCTGTTATTAACTGTCTGAAGCAGTATCATGCGGAACAAAGGGTTGCAGCCATAGCGAGTTCTTATCTCCAGGCGGGTGCGTCTGGGTGGGGGGAAGGCCAAAAGCAGTGCCGGGTCGGCTAGAGCTGGGAAGTGATAACATTCGAACGCCTCCTACAACTCGCTCAATTGTAGTTGCAAAAGCCTCTGATGATGAATCCCCTCCTCCCCTGCCATCCTGTGAACCTTCTGCACCGTCTGCACCTCCGGTGGAAACCCAGCTCCCAGGAGGTCCAGACGGGCTGCCGCCTGGCTGTGAATCCCAATTAGAGGAGGAAGCTGCGCAAGGAGGCTATGCGCTTAGCTCATATGCCTTTGGGGAAAGTAAGAACTACACCCTCCACTCTCTCATATATTAGTATCAAACAAGGAAGGGAAGAGCACTTTGCTACCTTTGTAGATCGAGTAACGGAGGCAATTAACCGCGCGGATGTTCCAGAGTATATGAAAGGGGCCCTGTTGCGGCAGTGCGTGTTAGAGAATTCGAACACCGCTACTTGATCTATATTGGTAACAATGCCTGCTAATGCCAGTGTGGAGGCTATGCTGGAGAGAATGAGCAGGGTGCTTGTTGGCCATCAGGCTATGTTAGTGTAGGCAGTGAAGGAGGTGGGGCTTAGGATTCAAGAGAGTCAGGGTCAGGTTTTAGCAGCCCTCGCTCCGCTGCAGTCAGGGAGATCTAAAGGAGGCCCTCGCTTGCACTGTTTCCAATGCGGCCAGCAAGGTCATATGCGGCGCAACTGTCGGGTGCCACATGTATGGTGCCCCAACTGCCAAGTGGATAGCCATGCTGCAGCAGCCTGCCGCTGGAAGCAGGGAAACAGGAGACCGAGTGCGAGGAGACGCTGTACGATGACACCAACAGCAGCTCCAGCAATGGCATTGGGCCCAAGGTCAGCAGGGAACTCTTGCCAGCTGGCGTACTTCACCCCAGCACTGCAGGAAGCCTTGGCCTGGACCTGGCAACCACAGTAGATACAACGCTGATCGACAACCGGGTTGCCTGCGTTCCTACTGGAGTTCAAGGACCACTTACCTGCAGGGGACAATGCTATGGTGCCTTACTCATAGGCCGCTCGTCTGCGGCCATTAAAGGACTAGTAATAATTCCTGGCCTTATTGATGCAGACTATACTGGAGAGATAAAAATTATGTTCCAAACCCATTTTCCTCCTATGATGATTCCGGCAGGAAGCAGTATTGCCCAGCTCGTCCCATTGCCTCAATTGATCCAGGAAACCACCGGTGGCCAGGTTTCACCTCGAGGCAACAAGGGATTTGGGTCCACAGGAGGAATGGCCCTATTGACTGTGCCTATGAATACTTGGCCCGTAATGAATATCACATTAACTTTGGGACAGGACAGTTTGAACATAAGGGCCTTGTTGGACACCGGGGCTGATCTTGCCATTGTTTCCAGTAGTATCTGGCCAGAGAATTGGCCACTACAGACTGTGGCCGGGACAGTAGAGGGGGTTGGTGGAGCCTCAGCAATCTGGCGGAGCACTCCCATAATGGTGCAGATTGATGGACAGGTGGTAACAGTACCAATAACTGTGATGCCACTACCGTCGGGGGTGTTCGCCCTTGTTGGCCGAGATGTACTGAGCCATCTCGGAGCTATGCTGATGACGGGCACAGCTTTTCGGTAGCGGCCATTGCATGGACTTTCCCAATTCCACTAACATGGCTCACGGAAGAGCCTGTGTGAGTTGAGCAGTGGCCACTGAAACAGGAAAGTCTTGTCCAGGCACATGCCCTCGTGCAAAAGCAGCTGGTGCAAGGCCATGTTCGTTTATCCACCAGCCCCTGGAATATGCCTATTTTTGTTATATGTATCGTTGCAACTTCAGGATGGCTGGTCCCTCAGCCAAAACAAAATGTCTGGGTAATACTTGCAAATGTAACCGGGCAGGATACTTTGTGTCTGGCGGTGGCCAATCCTGAGAATCCCTTTTCCACATGTTTAGTAGGGGTTCCTGTGGACACTTGTCCCTGCCCGAAGGCACTAAAGTCATTTCCCATGTTATGTCCTAATAATACCAGACAAGGCGTTGACATGTGGGATGCGACCTCAGCATGGTATCCTGTTAGTACCCAGGAGCCTCAGGAACTAGAACTGTTGGGCTCGGTAAAAATGGATGCCTGTATAATGTTTAATTTTACTGGGAACCAGGCCATTACGAAAGGTCCCAAGCCTCATTCGGTTAACAGTTCTATCTCTGTTTACCGGAATCAATCTGCATGGTATAATTATACTGCAACCAATTGGTCGAAATCCAGCTATGTCCCACAGATACTACCCCTGAGGATATTTTTGATCTGTGGGGATCGCGCATGGCCCGGGATACCTTCTCGAATATCGGGGGGACCATGTTCTTTAGGGAGACTAACACTATTGACACCTAACACTAGTATGATATTGAACATTTCACGGCACCGTAACAACTGGGCTGCACATGCTTTTAATCAAGACTGTAAAGATGATGTTGATTTTTGTTCATCTGGAAAAGTCATTGCTGCTTCATTTCTTGCACCTGGTGTAGCTGCAGCACAAGCATTAACCACGTTAAACAAACTAGGATGTTGACTCAGCAAACAGACCAACGCCACTTCTATAGCTCTTGCAAGACTATTAGCCGACGTAGATAGCATTCAACACGCTACTTTACAGACTAGAGCTGCCATTGATTTTTTGTTGTTAGCCCAGGGTCACGGTTGTATGGAATTTGAAGGGATGTGTTGTATGAACCTTTCTGATCATTCTGAGTCTATTCACAGGAGTATTCAATCTTTAAAGGATGGAGTCAAGAAACTAAGGATCACTGATGGCTTGGACGGGTGGCTGAAAGGTTGGGGATTGACAGGTTGGTTACTTGATCTAGTTCAGCAGGGACTGGTTGTGATGTTGGTCATCGTCGTCTTGCTTCTGTTTGTCCCGTGTCTCTTGCAGTGCATCAGCGGTATGATCTCCCGGAGCATGGAGAAATTTACCCATTCTGCCTGGCTTGTCCAAAAAGAAAAAGGGGGAATTGTTGGGGAATGCCTTGAGAACAAGGGCCATGGCTCACTGCAAGATATATTAGCAGAAGCTACGCATGAGGCCTAGCCTAGCTGCAGGGACAGGATGTCCTTGAGGAGGAACATTAGGATAATAATATGATAGTTTTGTTAACAGAAAGAGGGACGTTATATCAGCATAAGACGATATCAGGATGTTTTGGTCAACGGAAAGAGGAGCTATGTAGCAGCTGGGACCACCAAGGGGTGGTCGTAGGGAGAGTGTGACTTCTGGAATGGACCTATGGGAACTATCATGAATATGTATAACTTGTGTGTACTCCAATCAGCATGTATTAGTGATTAGCATAATAGTATATAGGTAGCTGCAAGTGTGACAATAAACAAAGTTTGCCTATCAATCATATTGATTTCCTGCACTCTTCCCTCGCTGTTCCGCAGGTCCCCTCCAACGGAACGTATAGCCAAACTTTTTAGTTAGCTGGACAAGCTGATGACCCACCCATGCTTATACATAGTCAGGCGCTCTGTACTAAGAGGGTAACTCAACAAGGGGATCAAATACAAGTAATGTATAAGGATTTGCAAACAGGAGAGTGGAAGGGACCAGCGGAAGTAAAACTGGCAGGACGGGGATATATGTGTGTCATTACAGATACAGGACCACTGTAGGTGCCAGCTCGATGGATAAAGCCATGGAAAAGGCCGTCAGGGGGGGATGGTGTGTCCTCCTAATGTCAGCATTGTGGTTGGTAACGTATGGTTGGGACGAGCATGACATCTCTCCACGTCAAAATATGTGGGTTACATGGGAAAGTCAAACAGGTCAGGATTCCTTTTGTCTATCAATGGCCACTCCCAGTGACCCGTTTAGAACCTGTTTAATCGGGGTCCCTTATTTTGACCCTAATGACTGGCGAGGACGGGTTTGGAATACATCAGTGTTAAATGAGGCCGTGATATCAGCAGAATGTAAAGGGAAACTCCAATCTTCTCTTAAGGGGGACCAATGTTGGGTAAAAACACACTGTACCAACTTGACTGGGTTTACCATGGCTGCTGTACTGAATAACTTAAATGTTACTGGGCCCTGGGACCCACAAGAACTCGACCTGCTGGGTTCTATGGACAGTAAATCATTTTGTATCAGTTTTGGGAGAAACTGGAATCAGGTGAACTGGGTGGGTTGGATGAATGTTAGTTCTCTTTCACAGTGGTATAGCTACCAGCATTCTAATTATTGCAGAGGAGCATTAGATGCCGCCATGTGGAGTACGTACTACCCTATTTGGAATAATCATACTGAGAAACTAATTCCACCAGGTTATTTTTTATATGTGGAAATAGGGCTTGGCAAGGTATACCAAAGGATCTACCCTGTTATTTAGGTAAGCTTAAGCTTTTTGCTCCAGCACAGCAGCATTTAGTAAAAATGCCTAGAGTAGTAAACAAGTATAGTCAAAGGAAATGCTCATTAAAACATTTAGGCCCAGATTGTGACAGAAACCTGACACTGTGGGGAACAGCTGGAAGAGTAATGACATCTCTTTTCCTGACACGTTGCATTGGGTAAGGCACTGGGAGACATTAGAAAATTGGCTTGCTTTACTTCAAAACAGCTGAACTTAACATCACAAATAATATCACAGCTTGCTGAGGATCTAGACAGTGTAAGGCATGTACTATTGCAAAACCAAGCAGCTATAGACTTTTTGTTATTGGCCCAGGATCATGGATGTGAAGATTTTGAGGGCATGTGTTGACTGAATTTGTCAGATCACTCTGAGTCAATACAAAAAAGCTGAAGCAGCTCCAAGACAACTTAGCCATAAAAGTCAATGGCTAGGGCCTTGACAATTGGTTTCAGAGTTTGGGAATTACGGGGTGGAATAAGGATTTGCTTAAGCAGGGGATTGTAATTTTGTGTGTCGTCATAGTGATATTAATGATTGTACCCTGTATATTAAATTGTGCTAACAGAACAATGGAGAAAGCTATGAACAAGGTTTGGATTGCCCAAAAACAAGAAGGGGGAATTGCGGGATATCTAATCGAAAAGGGACACATGGGCAATCCAAACTATAATCCATTGCTTAAAGGATAACAAGCTGGAGTTCGATGGAAGGACAGTAGACGGCGCATGTGACAAGGAAGAGGAGACGCACAGCACAGTTCCGGGTATGAAAAGATATCACTGCAGAATGCTTGCTGCTTGACCACTTGCCTAGGACCAATCAAGGAAGGACGTGTGGACAGTTTCTGGACAGTATATTATAACCAATCAGGAGTTGCTTTGCACGCATGGCTAATTGCTTGAGCTATATAAACTGGGTGTGATGTGCAATAAAGGGTCGTCTACTCTGATCACATTGGTCGTGTGTGGCATCCTGATTCCTCCACAGAAAACCTCCATCAGTTCCAATCCCAAGCCTTTCCCTTTGCACCATGCCAGCATGGCACGAAGTTGCATTTCATCGTATTTAATGCCTTGCTTTTCCATGATTTTCTTAAAAATGTTCATGACTGACTTCTCCGTGGTCATAGTAGCTTCCATCGTCCCCAGCTTCTCACCTTCACAGTATTTGCTTGTCCGGACTTCTTTATCTCTTTTTCTGCTGTCTGCTTGCATTCATCTGGGCTCCACCACCAGTCACTCTAGCTTGGCGATTCATGTCCCTGTTTGTGCGCCATTTGTGGGGATTGATTTCACGGACTCCATCTTGGGGCAGAAACAAAGATCTTTATTTTACAGACAAGCGTGCTTATATACCCCTGTTCTTGTTGCTATTTTTAGCATTGCAACTCCTGAACATTCTCCTTATCTCTAACTCAAGGCTGTTTAGCTTCTACAGTTACAATGTTTCCCTTCCCTAACTACAATGTTCTTTCCCATGGTTTCAAGATCAGCAGATCTGTATTGCTGCTCTGCTGACTGCTCAGCTTGTCTCCCACATTCCCTGACTCAGATAATTTACACCTTAAAATTGGTAGATTTTGTTTCATCCAATACTGTTGCAAAAGGTTTCACTCTAATTATATTTGAAACTTTTTGTTTTTTTCTATTCCAAGTCTGTTTCTGACTGTGTGACAGACTAGAATATTGGATGGAAAATTTAGCATTTGCAATTCAAATTCCAAGTGAAGGTTTTAATGCTGAATACTTGTGGATATCATGTAAAAGGCCTGTAGAGTTAAACAATTTAGGGCTTTTTTTCCATACGTGGTGAATTGACTTTACAGATATTATTCAGTTAAGATGTGACAATGATATTATTATGGTACTTATGCATAAAACTCATAACAAGCAAGTTTTTTGTAAATTCAGCATTTAGTTATTTCTTGTCCATTAACAAGAAGAAAAGCAAACTTCTCTCCCTTATATTCACTCCCTGAGTTAAGCAAGGGGAACAGAAAAGGTTTTTAGAATAAGAAATAGAATCTTTAAATTGTAGAAACTTGATAATTTAATTTATTAAAGCATTTTAGAACTTCTGCTTTCTCTCCCAGTTGTTATTCAAATCACAGTCCCAAGATTAAAAAAAAAAAAAACAAACAAGAAAAGAAAGAAAGAAAGAAAGAAAGAAAGAAAGAAAGAAAGAAAGAAAGAAAGAAAGAAAGAAAAGGAAGGGGGTGAAAAAATAAACAGGGAAAGTGAAAAGGAAATAATCCTGCCAGGAACTTTGGGAGTTTTTCTTTTCAGAAATCAGACAGAAATAATTCATATTGAAATGTGCAAACTGAAGCAAAACTTAGGTGGCTAAGAAAGAGTAAAAGAAAAGCGAGGGAGGAAGCTTTAAACTAGATTTGAAGGGGGATGGGGATGAAACCGGGCTTTCTAGAGAGGAGCCTGTGAGCGGTATGCTGGTGCTTCTGGGACAGTGTACTGGTAATGTCTTTCAGTCTGCCGTCTCAGTGGAGGTAGGGGATGGGTGATCCAAGCGGCAGCAAAAACACAGGGCTCATTGACAGGTTAGTAACCATGGAAGCGTCTGAAAATGGTCGGGCAGGAATTAGGGCTTCTCCCCCAAAGCAGTGGCAGGATCATTAGCCCAGATGAAGTGCATCTACACCAATGCATGCAGCATTGACAATAAACAGGAGGAACTGGAGGCCATTGTGCAGCAAGAAAACTATGACATAGATGCCATCACAGAAACGTGGTAGGATGACTCGCACAACTGGACTGCTGCAATCAAGGGCTACCAACTTTTCAGAAGGGATAGGCAAGGAAGAAGAGGCAGTGGGGTGGCCATCTATATCATGGAGAAATATGAATGCCTACAAATTAAAGAAAATCATGATAGGTTGAGTCCCTATGGGAAAGAGTCAGGGGGAAGGCCAACAAGGCTGATATCATGGTGGAACTCTGTTATAGATCACCCAACCAGTATGAAGAGGTGGATGAAATATTCTGCAAACAGTTAGGCATAACAATCATGAAATGATAGGGTTATCAATTCATGGGGAAGAGTGGTGTTATCAAGGTTTAGGGTCAGGGCAGCCCTCTAGACCTATAACAGATGTTCTCTGTTAGCACTCCTCCCTCCCCAAAGTGGAAGAGAAAGGGAGTGGAGCATCTCCCTTATGAGGAGAGGCTGAGAGAGCTGGGTCTCTTTAGCCTGAAGAAGAGTAGACTGAGGGGGGACCTCATTAATGTCTATAAATATGTTAAGGGCAAGTGTAAGGAGGATGGAGCCAGACTCTTCTCAATGTCATCTAATGTTAGGACAAGAGGCAATGGGAGTAAATTGGAACACAAGAGGTTTGGGGTAAACATAAGGAAAAACATTTTCACAGTGAGGGTGACAGAGCACTGGAACAGGCTGCCCAGGGGGGTTGTGGAGTCTCCTTCTCTGAAGGCATTCAAAACCCACCTGGACACGTTCCTGTGTGACTTGATCTAGGTGATCCTGCTCTGGCAGGGGGGTTGGACTAGATGATCTTTCTTGGTCCCTTCCAACCCCTAACATTCCATGATACTATGATTCTATGAATAAGGGAGACTTGTCGATTAGAAAAGGAAACTAGAACAGCTTTAAAAAATTTATTAGTGATGGGGAATGAGCAAGCAGCGCTGGGTGTGCGGGGAGTCTGCGCTCCAACAACATGCACAAAAGATGTCAAGCAAGCAGGCATTTATTACACTAAATCATGCATATCCAACAGCGTTAACTACATATTCATTCTGTGGGGTTGGATTATTATAATCAGGCCCAGGAACTCATTATCATAGGTCTCCTCCCTTTGGCACTTGCACACTGCTGTCTGGTGGCCCCCAGTCTTCCTCGCAGGGTACTTTTCACCTTTTGTCTCAAAATGCAGAGTTGCGATGAGTCAGAAATCACAGGGCTGGTGTGACCTGGCTTATCTGTGGGAGGCTCTCCTGTATTCTTCCCTGTCTTGGAGTTAGTTTCCCTTATCTACAAAGACTAAGACTACACAAGACAGGCTACAGGATTTAGGAGAACCTTGATAACTCTCAAGGCTATGTAAGACAGGCTATAGCTTACAATTATGTGAGGCAAAACACAGCTTATAACTATGTAAGAAACCATGTAAAACAAAACACAACTTACAACTATGTAAGACAAAGCACAGTTTACAACTATGTAAAACAAAACACAGCTTACAACTCTGTAGAAAAAACACAGTGTAATGGGTCTGGCTGAGCTGCTTTTCCCCATCCAGCCCTCACGCTGCAGCACTGGGAGCTGGAGGGTGTTGATAACACACCCGTGTTATGACTGCCAGCGCTCACATGGCACCAGAGGATGGGGGGCAGGATGGGGGAGAAGATACAACCAACCTGAGCTGACCAGTGGGCTATTCCATACCATATGACGTCAGCTCAACTATAAAGGGAGAGGGCAGGAGGAGGATGGGGGGGCATTCTGCTTTGTCCTCCAAGCGGCTGCTACGTGTTCCTGGAGCCCTGCTTCCTGGACTCGGCCTGACATCGCCTGTGAACGGGAAGTAGAAAATAACATCTTGTCTATCATAACCCACACCCCTGTGCTTTGCGTCTCATTCTCTCCCTGCGTGCCGTGCTGAAGGGGGTCGGGGGGAGTGATAGAAGGGCTTGGTGGGCACCTGGTGCCGTGCCGGGGTCAACCCACCACACACAGTTTACGGCTATGTAAAACAAGCTACAGTTTACAAGGCTACTAGGATTTATGATGACATTTACAACTCAGGCCTCAGCCAGGACTGTATCCGGTCGGAGCAGGGATGATGTCCTGGAGGGCCGAGTCCCCAGCAGGGCAGAATACATTTGGTACCTTTCCATACCTGATCTGGTGCTTTTATTAGAGCAAACCAGCTTTAGCGATTGGTTTACCTGTTCCCTTTTAACAGCAACCCCCTTTTGCCACATCTTATTGACACTAATAATCCAATTTTCTTCATTACAATGGCAATTACATGACTGTCACCAATGATGTTGTGTAGCAGGCACCGAGAAAGTCCCAGACTGGGCCCAGTGGCAAACAGGAACTGTGTTCAGGAGCTGGATTCTGGTACTGGATTCAGGAACACACAGATTGGGATCAAAGGCAGAATGGACAGTCCTCCTTGGATGCTGGCCATTGAAGAAGTAAGGAGGAAACTGGCAGACCCAAGCCGAGTCTCATGATCCCTCAGCTTTATACTGAATATCATGTATATGGGATGGAATACATCATTGGTCATTTTAGGGTCACCTGTCCTGTCTGCTCTTCCCTTCTTTTAACTTTTTACCCCCCAATGTGGTACACAAGATCTAATAGTGGCCTTGGTCTTCATACCAATCCTTGGTACTAACTCTAAACATGGGGTGTTATCACTGCTAGAAGCAGAAACTGCCTGGGAAAATGGTCTGCTAACTTCAGAAAGTGCAGTTAGATGAACTGAGCTGAAAAGTAAAATCACTGAACAGAATTGGTTCTGTTCTCACTCAAAGCAGGTGTTGGGGTTTTGGGGAGTTCTTCTGTTTTCCTTTTTCTCTTTAAGAATTATTCCATACTTATTAGTCATGGAGATAAATTGCTGTACTTAAGAGAGACAAAAAGACCTGTCCACAGGGGGAGGGGTCCAGCCAGCCGCCCAATAAAGGGGGTTGGGTGGAGCCCCTAGGGCTCTTGTTTTTTCCTCCCTTCATTCGAAGTGGAGAGAAGCTGCCATCGTGGTGGAGAGAAGTCATCCCCACTGCATCTCCTGCTCTCCTTCTACCCCTGCTGTCTCCCGAGGATCCTGCGGGGCACCGGGATCAGCTGCCCAAGGGGGTTTGTGAAGCGGGCTTTTCGTCGGCCATTGCCACATGAGGACTGAGCTCGCTCCGGGGCAGCGAGGAGACCATCGCACCTTCCCTGCTCACTGGGAGCCGCCCGAGAGGTTGGCACTGGGTTCCTGGCTCTGTTTGTTGTTACTACCATAGTTATTGTTGTTTGTTTGCCTTGTTTTATATATCTATTTAGTAAAGCACTGTTATTCCTATTCCTCATCTTTGCCTGAAAGCCCCTTAATTTCAAAATTATAAGCATTCAGAGGGGAGGGGGTTGCATTTTCCATTCCAAGGGGGACTCCTGCCTTCCTTGGCAGACACCTGTCTTTCAAACCAAGACAGCAGGACAGGGGTCAGTAAAACTGCCACCTTGAACTTCCAGAGCGCATACTTTGACCTGTTTAGGAGACTGATTGACAAAGTCCCTTGGGAGGCAGACCTGAAGTGCAAAGGAGTCCAGAAAGCCTGGACATACTTCAAGAAGGAAGTCTTGAAGGCAGAGAAGCAGGATTCAAACACAAATTCTGAGCTTCCAAACCCCCTTGCTTTCTAATGCTCCTCACCCAGGTGGAAGGCTAGGTGCTGCTAGGTAAGGATTCCAAGATAAATACCCAATAACAGTGGAGTTGTTATTAAGCAGGCATTCTTTATTGCAGTGCTGGGCAGCACTGGGGTTCGTTCCCCCATGAGTGCTCCAACAAATTAGCAAAACACACCAGCTCATATACAGAAAAAAACATACATATTCATCAAATTTCCTGGAAAGGGCAGTCTTATGTTAATGGGTTCCTGGAATTCATTTGCATAGTCTGAGCATGCATAATAAAATAAGTGTTAGGGTCTTTTCCCCCTCCGGTGGTCGTGCACAGACTTCCTCACACTGTCCACTAGTTGAACTTTGGGTTTCCTATGCCCATATATTGTCTGTGGATGCTGAAAAGCTGCTAGCAGAGGAATTTTCCTAGGTTCTCACAATATTCTGTGAGAACCCTGACTTTCTCACACGTGTTATGAGAAATAGTAGGACGGTTTTGTAAACTAGACTAGCACATGGTGTTTCGATAAGTTTTGTTTATGGTACATTGGAAAAATATTTTGAAATAGGTGCTGTAGGACTTTAACCAATCACCCTAGGAGATGGGTGATTACTGACCAATCGCCCTATGGGGCTGGGGTATAAAAATGGGGTTGTAAATTAATAAAGTTGCTTCTTTTGCCTGCTCTTGCTGAACTTATATGTTGCTGCGTCTCTCCGCTCCCGGCATAAACAGCGACAAATCTCTACAAACATTTCAAACACATTAGGAGACAGGATCATCCATTTACAACTATTAACAGAATGTTCTAACAAGCAGGGTTCGTATAACTGGCAATTATGCTTTTATTAAAAAGATGTAAGGACTCCTTATCATATTTTAACACCTGTATCTGAGGATTAAAGGTGGTTGGCATCCATTCAGCCTGAATCTTAATTGTTTGGGATACATCGAATCCTGCTGTTCCCACTTTGTTCCTTAAAGTCTCTAAATCCACTGAATTTACGAGTCCTATTCCAGTTCCTACCCCTCCAAGCAAGGTGTCATACCAAGCTTGTTTGGCTCTACAGGGAGATGTGGCTGGAAAGGAAATATTAAAGATCAATACATGTTTTTGCCTAATCCTTGCCACATTTATACAAGTTGATGGCAATTTGATTAATTGATCCTGATTCACAATGGACTGTGGGTTTAGCAGTGTTCAGGAGACTGCCTCTCCATCAGTCTTAGTGACCTATCCATTTTTACACATTAGTGTACCCCAGTTACTAGTCTTCCAAGTGTGCTTCTCATTTATGGGGGTGCTATTCCATTTGTTTTGAAGGAAGCACTCCTTCATTAGTAGTGGAGACCCTATCCGTTTGACTGCACAACATTTTAAGACGACTTCAGTTACCAAAGTGACATTCATCAAATTCGAATATAACACAAAGTTCATTCCATGCTATACCGTCAGTTTACCACTTCTAGTATAGGGTCACCATATAGAACAGTTTTCAGAGAAATACACAAATATCCAAGTGTTGTTTCCCCGAGGCCAACTGAAACCATCAACTGATTCATATTGTCTTCTCAAGGGCCAACTAAAAGTGAATGCTCTTATGAGCACAAGGCTAAAACATAGTAACATTAACATTAGCTTCAGATCAGTTTTACAGATGTGGGTCCAAAGGGTTGAGATTTCCATAATCCACTCAGTGCCTTCTTGACTCTAAAACAGTGGATCCAGGCAGCATGTTTTTCAAGCTTGACTGCAGTGTATGTTGTAAGTAGAGCTTGAAAGGGGCCACTCCACTTCTCTTCGAGAGGATCACCTGAAATATTTTTAACATAAATCCAATTCCCAGGTTTAAACAAATGCACTGGGGAATCCAAACCCCATGCTCTGGTAGACATTATTAATCTATTAACTTCTATTTTGAAATGCTCCTCCATACATGTGGATGCTGAAAAGCTGCTAGCAGAGGGATTTTCTCAGGTTCTCACAATATTAATTGAGAGTCCTGCCTTTCTCACACATGTTGTGAGAAACAGTAGGAAGATTTTTGTAAGTTGCACCAACACCTGGTGTTTTGCTAAGTTCTGTTTATGGTACACTGGAAAATATTTTGAAATGGGTGTTGTAGGACTTTAGGCAATCACCCTAGGGGATGGGTGATCACTGACCAATCGCCCTATGGGGCTAGGGTATATAAAACAGAGTTATAAATTAATAAAGTCGCTTCTCTTGCCTTCTCTTGCTGAATTTACGTGTTGATGCATCTCTCCACTCCCGGTATAAACAGCGACATTTGGTGATCCGCGACTTGTATTACGTGCAACGAACCAAGCCAAGCGGCTCTCAGGAGGTACGCAAACACCACACCCCCCCCCCCCCCCCCACCATCCTGCCCCGAGGATCAAGGCTGGGACCAGTCCAGGCACCGGGGTATTAGAAAAACTCTGCCAAGATGGGGAATTGCAACTCGAAAGAAGGCGTGGTGATGTCGGCCTGGAAGGATTTCCTGGCTGTCAAAGAGGGTGCCGTTTTGGAGGATGCCCTCCGCGCTTTTCTGCAATGGGCAGCTGACCACCACTTTCTCGGGAACTCTGACACCGCCTTCGGTGTGGACATATCACAGCAGCTTCTGAAGATGTCTCAGCAGCTAGAGGGATTGCAGGAGACATTCCTGCAGGTGGCCACTGAGACAGCCGTACTGGGCCGACCTGGGCCAGAAGAGCCGGCTCCAGTAATACCGAATCTGGAAGTGCCAGCTGCGGTAATTCTGAACACGGAAGTTGCGATGGCTCCCGCGGCGAAACCGACAGCAGCGGAAAAAACAGAGGCCCCGACAGAGACAGCAGGGGCTGCAGCCCCAGCAGTGCCTAGGCCGGAGGAGGCGGCAGTTCCGTTGCCACCAGCCAAACTGCATCGCACAGTTTCTTCCATCAATGTACACATACCCTTCAGAAGCTGTTTCACTTAACGCTAACTGAGGCTCGTGACATTGTCAGCGCTTGTGCTGACTGTCACAGACTAACTGCAACTTTGACACCGGGGGTAAACCCCAGAGGCCTAAAAGCCTTGCAGCTTTGGCAAACTGATGTAACGCGCATCCCTGAATTTGGCTGGTTTAAATATGTGCACGTGTCCATTGACACTTTCTCCTCGGCCATGTGGGCTTCTGCTCACACTGGAGAGAAAGGCCGTGATGCCATTGCCCATTGGAAACTGGTTTTCTCGGTCCTGGGCGTGCTGTCTGCTGTGAAAACCGATAACGGTCCTGCCTACACCTCCCAGAAGATGGGGCAGTTCTTGCACCTATGGGGTGTAGACCACACTTTTGGTATTCCACATTCTCCTGCTGGCCAAGCTATTGTTGAACACGCCCATGTCACTTTGAAGCGTGTTTTGGAAAAACAAAAAGGGGGAATGCATGGAGAAACCCCACAGAGCCAACTAGAAAAAGCTTTGTATACAATCAATCATCTCACAGTGCCACCAAATTCAAATAATCCTGTTATTCTGAATCATTTTCTCTCATTGCAGTTTTCAGGCGAGACGCACCTGCCCCGGGCAATAGTCTGGGTACGGGATCTAGTTACCAACAAGTGGGAAGGCCCGCATGAGCTTATTGCTTGGGGTTGTGGGTATGCTTGCGTTTCCACAGATACTGGGGTATGGTGGCTACCTGCAAGATGCGTTCGCCCTGACCTGCGGCTCCAGAGGTAGAACAGGGAACCTCCAAATGCTGACCACAATGCAGACCAGGATGCAGACCCTCCAAATGCTGACCAGAATGCAGATCATCAACCAAATGATCCTTCTGGTGATGACCAGGATACCGACCATCAGGCAGATGGTCCTTCCACAAGCAGAGACTGGGATGGTCCTTCCACAAGCAGAGACTGAACTTTAAGTTTCTTTTGTTATGGAGTCAGAAAGTTAAAACCCTTAAGGCTATGTTAGAATTAAGAACTGGTGTAAATTTCTATTTAAGATTAATACCTGATAGAATTGTGATGTAGAACTGGGTTTGCTAAATGTATCTCCCATGGCATCGCTGGAGAGTCCCTCTGCCCACTTTAAAGCAGCATCTGATTTGGGCTCTGTTTGGTAACTGGCCATTACCAGACCGACCCCTTATCAGCATCCGATTTAGGCTCTGTTTGGTAACTGGCCATTACCAAGCAGATCCCTTATGCTGCGTTTGTTCTCCCTTCTGCAAGGCTACCCGCAGATGATTACAAATGATACCTTTTTGGTCTTTAAACAAAAAGGGGGAATTGTGGATGCTGAAAAGCTGCTAGCAGAGGGATTTTCTCAGGTTCTCACAATATTCAGTGAGAGTCCTGCCTTTCTCACACAAGTTATGAGAAACAGTAGGATGTTTTTTGCAAGTTGCGTCAACACCTGGTGTTTTACTAAGTTCTGTTTATGATACATTGGAAAAATATTTTGAAATAGGTGCTGTAGGACTTTAGCCAATCACCCTAGGAGATGGGTGATCACTGACCAATCGCCCTATGGGGCTAGGGTATATAAAATGGGGTTGTAAATTAATAAAGTTGCTTCTTTTGCCTGCTCTTGCTGAATTTATGTGTTGCTGCATCTCTCCGCTCCTGGTATAAACAGCGACATGTACAAAATGTCAAGAGCACTCAGGTTTTCCTTAGTCCTTGCTAAGTCCTAGCAACATGATAGGGAGGGCTTAATCCCACCTTAAATGTGTTTCCTGGCAAATTTTACTTATTGAGTCTTTATGAAATGATTCATTTTTTCCACTTGCCCACTTGCTTGCAGGTGATAAGCTGTGTGCCATTTCCAATTAATTTCTAAAAATTTACTAACTTGCTGTACCACTTGTGACGCAAAGTGTGGTCCTCTATCAGAGGAGATCACCTCTGGCACTCCAAATCTAGGAATAATTTTTTCAATAAAATTTTCGTTACTTCTCGGTCCTTATTGGTTCTATAAGGGAAACCTATCAGTTAGGACTAAAAGGTATAGATGTACCCCCCCCC